>CAUYLG010000357.1:0-95666 GCA_963573385.1 Cacajao melanocephalus | reverse complement strand
CCAGGTCCTGCTTACCTGGGGATCACCTGCAGCTGCTGCAGAACAATAAGGGTTGCTGCCAGTTTCTTCTTCTGCTATCTTTATCCCAGAAGGATACCCGCCAGATGTCAGTCTGAGCTCTCCTTTATGAGGTGACTCTTTCGATATTCAGGGGTCAGGGAGCTGCTTGAGGAGACAGTCTGTCCTTTATAGGAGCTCATGTGCTGAGCTGTGAGCTCCATTGTTCATTAAGAGCTGCTGGGCAGGTACATTTAAGTCTGCTGCAGCAGAACTCATAACCCCCCCCCCCTTTTTTTTCCCAGGTGCTCTGTCTCAGGGATTTAGGGCTTTATTTATGAGTTTCTGTTGTGCTGCTGCCTTTTTTCAGGGCTGCCCTGCCCAGCCTGGAGGCAGCATAGTCACTGTCTGCCTGCAGAGGCTTTGCTGAGCAGCTGTGGGCTCTGCCCAGCTGCCATGTGAACTTCCCTGCAGTCCTGTTTATACAGGTATGGTTAGAACTGCCTCAGCAATGGTGGCCCACATATATAATGGCTGACTCTCTCTGTAATGGCGGGCTGCCTTGGCAATGGCGTGCTGCCTCAGCAATGGCAGACTACCTCCGTAGTGGTGGACTGCCTTGGTAATGGTGGACGCCTCTCCCCCACAGAGCTGGACCATTCCAGGTTCAGCTGTGCTTGCTGTGAAACTCTCAATCCAGAGCGTTTCAGATTGCTGTTTTTTTGTGGGAGTGGGATCAGCTGAGCCTGGTCACCTGGCTCCCTGCCTCAAAGCCCTTTTTTTTGTTTGTTTAGTTGAATGGGTGACTCTGTCTCCCAGGTGTTCCAGTTGCCTGTTGAAAAGATGCCAGGATCTGTGTGATTTCCCGTACGGTGACCCACTGTGCCAACTGAAACAGCCATGCTGAGATTCGTGGTGCTTTTTTGCCTGGGAATCTCCTGGCCTGGCTCCCTGTTTCAGTCCCCTTTTTTTATCAGTTGAATGAGTGACTCTCTATCCCAGGAGCTCCAATCGCCAGCTAAAACAGTGCCCGGACCCATGAGTTTTGTGTGGAGAACTGCCGCGCCGGCAAAAACAGCCTCGCCAGCCAAAACAGTCATGCCAGCAACCTGTGGGGCTCCTCCACCCAGGAATCTCCTGGTCTGTGGGCAATACAAATCCGTCTGGAAATGCGTCGTCCACTCAGCCTCCTAGCTCTCGCTAGGAGCTGCAATCCTGATCAGCTCCTAATCGGCCGTCTTGGATCTGTCCCAGTTCTGGATATCATTGCCAAGACTTTTAAAAGATGTTTCAAAAATCACGCAGGTCTTTTACTTGGACAACTAAAGTACCAACTAGGGAAAGAGAGAAGGATTGTAGGAGAAAAGGAACGTATAAGGAGAAGCTTTGAGTCAGGCAAAATGATGTCAGTTTTGATCATGTTGAATTTTAATGGCCATGGGACATCTAAATGTAATATACAGCAAACAGTTGTAAACCCCATTCTGAAACTTAAGAGAGGTGCGTGGGCTCAGAATATAGATTTAGGGCAATGTTTCCCAAAGATGTTCTGCAGACTACTGTTACGGCAAGACTTCGCAAAGCCTTTGGTTTGGCAATGTACACTGTAAACCTCTAAGAATGAGGGGCGTATCACTGGCACTTCTCTGACTTATTTGGATGTGGCACCTAGTGCTCTTTGGGACATCATTTTGCAGGCATTGGCTTGTTGGTGTCATCAGAGGCCTGACACTGTTGAGATCCCTAAAGAAATAATTTTGAGTGGGAAGATAAAGTGCTGAGGATGAAACTTTGGGGAATCTAAATATGTCATGCCTAAAGAGTTCAAGGCCCAGACAGTGCCTTTGATTCCCTCTTATCTGAATTTTCTATCCTGATGAAAATTTTACTATCGTTACACTGCCCCAGAACAAATAAAATTGTCTTCAGTTTCGCAATTTACTTAGGTGTATTAGGTGATTTTGACAATTCCATCTCCATTCATATATTTATACAACTTCTTTTAACTCTGAAAAACTGTATCCCCAAACTCACATACATGCTGGCAAATACCAACATTTAAGAGATATGCAGTAGAAGAAGAGGCTGGAAAGGGACAAGGGGGAAGGATTGGCACAGCCAGGAAGGGGGCCTGCTTAGAAGATGTGGTGGATAATTGTGTGTCAACTTGACCAGGTTCTGGTGCCTAAAACAACTAGTCTAGATGTTGCTATCAAGGTATTTTGTAGACGTAATTAAGTTACAATTAGTTGACTGCAAGTAAGAGAGATTACCCTTGATAATGGGTGTGGGTTTCATGTGATCAGTTGAAGGCCCTCAGAGCAAAGACCGAGATTTCCTGAAGTAGAAGGAATTCTGTCTCAAGACAGCACATAGAAACCCTGCCCGCGTTTCCAGCCTGCTGGCCTGTCTTACAGATTTCAGATTTGCCAGCCCCCACAATCCCGTGAGCCCATTCCTTAAAATAACTCCCTCCCCCTCTCTCTCTGCCTGACTGGATACAGAAGCTGAATGAGGAGAGTATTTCAAAGAGAAGACCACGATCAGCACTGTTCAATGCCTTAGAGGGTCAAGTAAGATGAAAAAAAGAAAGACCATCAAATATAATGGAGTTTTAAAGTCTCCCTATAGTACTAACTTTTTTGACTATTTTAATTTTTTTTTTTTGAGATGGTTTCTTTCTATGTTGCCTAGGCTGGAGTACAGTGGCTATTCGCAGGCAAAATCATGGTGCACTGCAGCCTCCATGTCTTGATCCTCCCACCTCAGACTCCTGAGTAGCTGGGACTGCAGGCATGTACCACCATGCTTGGCTTCAATTTTTCAGAAGCATTTCCAACCAAGGTAACCACCTTCCTGCTTTGATCACTGTCACCGCTTGTTTATAGGGTTGTAAGCTGAAATGTTAAACTCTCCTTGGTTACAAGTTCCTGCCAGAATTTATGCTCCTTTTGTAATCCAGGCAGTTCCTAGTACTGAACCCAGTGGGATCAAAGAATGTTAACCTGAATTATCTTCTCATTCATCACCTATAATTAATTTGATACATAGTGTAATCATTTCCTCTTTTTTGCTTAAATCTGTCCTGTTTGTGGTTGTTGAGACAGGATCCCTAGATCCCCTAGGCTCAAGCAATCCTCCTGCCTCGGCTTCCTGAGTAGATGGGACTACAGGTGTGCGCCACCATGCCTGGCTACTTGTAATTTTTTAGATAGAGACAAGGTTCTCACTATGTAACACAGGCTGGTCTTCAACTCCTGGGCTCAAGCAATCCTCCTACCTTGGCCTCTCAAAGTGTGGGGATTACAGGCGTGAGCCCTGCACTCGTCCTGTCCTGTTTTGCTTTCTCCTTTTCTGTTCCTGTTGGTATCACTGTAGCCCATACCTTCACTTCCTCTCTACTCTCAGGGGCTTTGAGGCTAAGCAGGACTACAGGATTGGTGGCGGCAGAACATGACAAGAGGGGTTGAGGAGCCTCCTGGGAAGAACTGGTTCTAAGAGAAGAGACAGACATGTGGTGCAGCTCCGCTCAGAGGGTGGGAGTTCCGAGTGCAGCGTTGGTGTTATTCGCTGCAGCCCACTCCAGCTTTAGCTTGTGCCTGAGTCCTCAGGAGAGACAGGAGGACAGAAAGGACCTTTCCCACAGTCTTCACAATCTTTCTGAGACTCTGGAAATTCAAGGCAGTGCTCAGCCTTGGGAAAATGCAGCAGAGTAATATAGAAGGGGATGTGAAGGATTCTGTCCACTTTATTACAGAACATAAAAGCTTGGCTCTTGTGGATTTCAGACAGTGGTGTGCTGGGAAATGTGTAACAACCAGCTCTCTGGAAAAAGTAAATAGATAGAAGTCATAAGCTGTCTTCTCTCCCAGCTCTGAGTTTAATCACATCACATCAGCAGCTTGAAATTAACCATGGTGGGAAAGCTCACACCAAGAAAATCAGTAAGTTTTACAGAGAGGACAGTAGCACATCTTTCTGTAATATTTTCACTGTAAAAATACAATAGATGTAAATAACTTTAAGAATATAGACGTAAAGTAAAATAATTTAGAAAGTAAAGTATAAAGTAAATATAAAGTAAAATAATTTAGAAGTGATGAGTTTTGAGGATTTATTGCTTTCGTTTTTGATGAAATTTATTTCACTGCAGGTTTATATAATTTAATTTTTAATAATGCCCATGTTTAACAATCACAGGCAAAATTTCTAAACATGTAACAATTGGCTGTGGTCAGCCTGTCTTGTCTGCACAGGCTCTAGCACACTATCGATTCTGGGCTTCAGAGCATAGCACACTCGGGGCGTCAGGGACCTGGTGTTTCCACAGCGCCTACAGCCATGGCAGTGACAAGCCTCAATGCGCAAATTTGCTGTGGCTAATGCTTACTGAGTTTAACTGAAAACCAAACTGAGTTTAACCTAGCAAGGACAGCTGCAAGAAGTCCGCAATGTTCATTCGTTTCTGTGCACGAAAGCTTCATCGTCTCTAGTTCACGACAGAATGCAAAAACAGAGCAGGCTCTAGGAATTCTTCTTGCATTTCATCCGTGATTCTTCCTCTTTGCCAATCTTTCTTTTTATTTTAATGCCTTTCCTTGCCAAAACATGCCCAGTGAACTATGTTCAAGACTCCCAAATTCCTTTGACTGTAGTTGGCTTCATTTTTATAGCTTGCTGTCCTATTTTTCCAAAATGAAGTTTTTATTTTTTTTTCTCATTATAAAAGCAATCATACGTTTGTTTCAGGAGGAAAAATGGGAAAACACAGTTAAATTAAAATGATATAAAACAAACCTATCCATGTAAAGAAAAAACACTATGATTAATAACATTATTGTCCCTGTCTGCCTATGCCTGGCTCCGTGCTGCTTACCTGAACTTGCGTTACGACTGAAAAAGTTCATTCTACCTTGAAGGTAGTTCTTAAAAGGGTAGGCTTTCTTATGACTTTTTTTTTTTTTCCGATCAGGGCAAAGGTTCACAGCTCCTTTTCATTCATAAGTTATTTAAACTCAGAGAAGGTTTGCTTTCCCTATCACACTCCTATAACCTTCCTATTCCTTCTTTAGCCTCTTAACTAATGTAAGGCCTTTATCCATGAGCTAGAGGGGGAAGCTTCTTAGAAAAGGGCAGCTCTCTGGTAATTTTGCAATAGTGCTTCTTGCCTCTCTATAACCATCAGAGCCAGTTTTTCCATGTCCTCACCAGTACACAAAGAGAAATTTGCTGTCTGTCTGCAATCACGCTTTTCCGGTGCCAGGGCAGTGTATAGCCCTGGGGAAGAAAGACGCCCTATGCTTCTTATTGTGGCTTTCTGCGCTTTGCAATGCCCCATTTGTATCTTTCACTTGTACAAAAGAAATTTTCATTTTAAAGAAGCATCCTGAATCCACAAAATCCTATAATACTAATTTCTTTTCTAACAGGAAAAAGAATAGAGTGAAAACAATGCATGGTGATTAAAGATTTCCACGGTGACAGCTCCCTGGAGTGAAACACGAGGCCCTACTTTGGCAGCGCCATCCACCAGAAAGGCTCTTCATGGACATGCTGTGTCACTTGCTTCAGTCCCCATCTAAGCCGGGATTGGACTGGCACATTGCCTTGTTGAAATTGGCTCCGCACCTTGTTGAAGTGGGCATCCTGCCATACTAATTGATGGGTATGAGTGCAGACATGCTAGAGAACCAGGATGCACATCAGATCTGGGTAGGAGAAGAGTTTCAGCCCAGAAATATCAAAACAGTCAATTGTGCTGAGTTTGTATGCCAGGGCTTAGAAGAAGATGGTATCAATGCTCTGCTGCAGCTCAGAGCTGGATTTATTTTTAAATGCCCCAAATAGCTGAAAAAACAAGGAAGGTATGGGCCTGAGAAGGAGCAGTGAGAGACAAGCTTATTGACTTTCAAAAGAAATAGCTAGTGTCTGCCAACTGGGGTACAAGAAGGTTTTTCATCCAAGCCATACCATGATTACAGTAACTTTCGAGTTGAGTGCTTTGGGCAGATACAGAAATCAGAGCCACCTCCTGATGGGACTTCCCAGGTAAGTCACAGTGGGGACTGCCAAGGTTGGATGCAGATGGCTGCTCCCGACCTGGGGAGCGTCTCTCCCTCCTTGTCCGTGATGCCTCAGCTACCCCATGAGATCAACCAGTCATCAAGTGCATCCAGCAGGCCAGCCCCCACCCCAGAAGCGCAGCCATCAACCAATGTCCTTTTGTCAGTTCCATTTTTTGAAATACAATTGTCCCTGCATTGGAAGAATAGCTGGGTAACAATCCAAGTTTGGTGCAGAAGAGAGAAATTTTTCAATATTAAAATGAGGAAGACGTCAGAGAGTTCTGAATGTATGTTAGCCCAGACTACCCTGTATTTCCCTCTATAGCTGGCAGTGACCTTCTTCCAACCACCTAATGATAAACGGCCCAGGAGAAAATGCCATTGAAGGACTCCAACACTTAATAGCAGAGACAACAACAGGGTCTTCAAGATACAGAACGAGGTAAATGGCAACGACACTGATGCTGGTGGAGATGAAATCTGTACCTCAATGTAGCCATATGTTACAGCATAACATATGGGGCTCAAATACAAAAAGCTTTGGCTGGACTTCAAGAAAGTGCCTGTTTGAAGACTTGAAAAACTCACTCTTCGAACTATCCCATCATTATTTGAATCAATTGACAATATGGGGAATATAAACTGGTCTGTTTAGCCTCCCTCAGCTTTTGAACCAGATCCATTTTATTATCAATTGAATTCTGCACAGAGTAGAATTAGAAGAAGCCATTGCTCTGACCCCAATTTTACATAATTTCTCCCTTCCTGATTGTAAAAATGCTTCATGGTTTTCTAGTATTTAGGTCATGAAGTCAAGATGAATAACTACCTACACAGTGGCCAAAGTAAATGTGATCATGTTTAACTCACTTTTAGTTTCTCCCTACTTAAAAAAAAAAATTTTTTTTTGGTGTGAAATTTTTAAAAAGTCAACGTAAAAGGAATAGAATCAAGGAGAGATAGTGGGAGTCAAACAAAAAGCCTCTCCGTTTTAGCTAAATTAAAAAAATGGGAGATAAGTCTGTTTTGCTTTTACCGTAAGACCCCGATTATTCACTTGAAACCAATGGAAAGCATTGAATTTAAGAACAAAAGCCACAAGGAAAGCTTTTGTGTTATACCTGGAGATGATACTGAGAGAACAGGAGGAAGTGCGTTCGTTGGATCGCACTCAGTGAAAGGTAAGCAAAATCATTTGGGTTTAATGGTTCTACTTCTCATGTCTTGGAATTTGGGATGTATTCTAAGCTTCTTACATAAAAACGCGTGTCCATAGTTCCCAGTTGGGCTCATTAGAATGACTCAGGCCTGTGGACATTTTCTTATTTTGGATTTGAATCACATATATTTTGATGAATCAAATCCACTTTCTAAACTGTCATTCTCCACACAAACAGCCCTATTCGCAGGGAGTTTTGAGGAGTTCCAGGTTGATGGGAGTCATGTGGAAATTTTTCAAGCACTTTCTCCTCATGGATAATTAAAGGTCAGAGGACGGAAGTAGGTCATTTTCCTCCTCGGTTTTCCTCGTGTCATTGGTTAACTTGCCCTGCCTCATAACCTTTAAAACTTGAATTCACGATTCCTTCTGACATCCCCCAAGCTGCTCAGAGATAGTGGACTGCCCAGCATTTCCCTTTCTGATTTTGGCTTCTGAAACCTGGGTGCTGTATGATGGGTGACTCGTTCCATTTTGAGTGTTTTCCTTCACAATTCTGACTTCTCACACACTCAACAACCAGTTCTTTGCAGGGTAAGAAATGATTTCTCTCAGCTGGGTTGCAGTGGCTCATGTCTGTAATCCCAGCACTTTGGGAGGCCAAGGTGGGCAGATCACAAGGTCAGGAGTTTGAGAGCATCCTGGCTAACATGGTGAAATCCTGTCTCTACTAAAAATACACAAAATTAGCTGGGCATAGTGGCACGTGCCTGTAGTCCCAGCTACTCAGGAGGCTGAAGCAGGAGAATTGCTTGAACCCAGAAGCAGAGGCTGCAGTGAGCTGAGATCGCACCACTGCACTCCAGCCTGGGTGACAGAGCGAGACTCTATTTCCAAAAAAAAAAGAAGAAGAAACGATTTATCTCTCTCCAAAGGCACCAGTCGCCACTGTGCTGCACTCAGAGTTCTCAGTAGCCAGCCCAGTGTTTGTCAGACACACCCCATGGAATTCCCCAGTGTTTGTTACTCACAGTTTCACTCAGGCACGACCTGAGCCTGTCTTGATTCAGTGGAAGAGCAGCCCAGGCCAGCAGCAGGTGCAGTTTGTCGTTGCCCTTGTGACCATATACCATCTAGAATACTTGAGGTGAGGCCTTGGGTCCCCTGAGTGGTGTCCTCCCTGTATTCATTTCCCAGGGCTGCTGTGAAAAGGACCACAGTCACAAACTGGGTAGCTTAGAACAACAGAAATTTATTGCTTCACAGTCCTGTGAGCCAGAAGTGCTAGGTAAGGTGATGGCAAGACTGTGCTCCCTCTGGGACCTTCTTGGGAAGAATCCTTCTTTGCCTCTTCCAGCTCTGGTAGCCCCAGGCATTGCTTGGCTTGTGGCCCCATCACTCTGATCTTCACATGAACTGCTCCCTATGTCTCCTCACATGGTTCTTCCTCTCAACATACCTGTGTTTGTGTTCAAATTTTCCCTTTTTATAGGGACACCAGTCATACTGGGTTAGGGCTCACCCCATAACCTCATTTTAACTTTGCTACATCTGCAAATACCCTATTACAGATGGTTGCATTCTGAGATACTGGAGTTTAAAACTTCAACATTATCTTTTGGGGGGGTGGACACACGATTCATCCCAAAGTACTCCCTCTCGACCCACCACTATGCTGGCTTAGTTCATCTGTCTTTATTCCACAAACATGTTTAGTTGAGCAGCTACTATGTGCCACATGCTGGTGAGACACAAGAGGTGGAGCAGTGAAGAAAAATACGGTCCTTGCTCTCACAAAGCATACCCTGTCATGGCAAAGGCAGACAATAAGCAAATCAATACAGCGTGATGTGGGATAAAGTCTATGAAGAAACTAAACAGGGGCTCTGATGGGGAAGGGTGGAGGCATGCACAGAGGCTGCTTTAGAAGGGAGGCCAAGGAAGGGCTCATCAATGTGGTGATAAGATGCAAAGGGAGGGTGAAGCTGCCATGGGATGAAGAGGTGGAACAGTGTTCCAGGCAGAGGAAATGGACAGTGAGAGCCCTGGGAGGTGGGAAAGAACGTGGCGTGTCCTGGATGCTGTGTAAAGGCAGCCATGGGGGCACGGCACAGATGTGGCTGGAGACAGAGCCAGTGGCGGACCCAGCAGGGCCTTCCAGGCTGTGGGAAGTTCTGAGGATGTGATTTTTGGTACAAGGAGATTAGGCAGACGTGATCTGATTTACGTTTTTCACACCATTCCATCTGGTATGGAGAATGGATCAGAACAGGGCAGCAGTGAAGCCAGGGAGACTGTTAGGGTGGTTTCAGTATTGCCCAGGTGAAGGCCAGTCCAGGTGGCTTAGATGAGGCTGGGGGCAGCAGTGAGAAGGAGAAAACTGACTCAGGGTTTTTTTGGAAGATAACTTGCAGGGCCTGCCAATAGGGTGGGAGCACGATCACAGTGAGACTGGGGGATGTTTTGTGTGGCTGAGAATTGCCTCGTTTCCCCGTTCAGCCCTCTAGGCCTCTGCGGGACAGACCTGTGTGGAGCTCCTACCTGCTGGCCTGCCATTCTGCCCCCTGCTGGTCACTTACCAGGCCCCACCATGAATTCCCTGGTCACCAGCCAGAACTCATATCGTGAGGCCCCTGGTCGGCGAGGTCCCAGCAGCTGCCATCTGCAAGTGTGAAGTCTGGGCTTTGTCTGCACCTTGGGCCTGTCTCCAACCTTGAAGGGACACAGGACCTTTGAGAATTAGTTTTTATATTTAGGCTTAATTCTTCCCAGCCCTCACTACATTTAGCCTCAGCTTTCTCTGCGTTACTGCTTACCCTTTTAGCTAAAGCCTCCAACCATGTTTATGACCTCAAAACTCTGATGAATTGTTCTTTGTCACAGCACCACCCAGGCTGACAGCCATATTCATTGCAAAAGATAATGAGATGGTGAGGTCTGACTTCTATTGAACAAATCTGTGTGATGTTCAGCAGAGATCAGGTGTCACTCCCTTTTAGGAAATTGATTAGGACTTGTGCTATAAACCTAAGCAGAGCTGAGAGGGAGCTTCACGAACAGCCTGTTAGGCTGTATATGTGGGGCTTCCACTACATGGACTCGCTGCCTCTTAGAATCAGGCCTGCCCTATGTGTATGGGAAGATAGGCTGAGAAGGATGGCAGGATTTTATAATATATCTCTGGCATAACCTAGATCTTAGAAGCTGGCCCAGGGAGTGAGGGTGGGGAGTCATCCAACTGGATGTTCAGTACTAATTTGAGAGTCCAGTTTTTAAAGATCAGTGAAGCTGAGAGGTTTGTTTCTTGAAGGAATCGTCTCATAGATAAATGATAGCCATCCAACATGAAAGTAAATGCTGTAAAGTGTTTCCCTCTTCATGACTAGGTTAGGGAAAAACAGTCCTCTTCACTGAAGCAGACTGCATTTTTAAATGAAACGATGATTATGAAGAGCAGAGATCTCTAGCGGTGAGGTCTAGCACTTACTGAGCACCTACCTTGTGGAGAGGCTTTTACGTCTATCACCTGTGGTCCTCACTTCATCTTGCAGGGTGGACTGCTTTGTCTCCCAGCATCCTCTCTCCTTTCCTTAGGAAATGCTTCTTCCACAACTTGAATGATGGGGTTCAAATGAGCCTCAGAGAGATGAAGAATTCTTTCCTAAGATTTTAGAATTTAAGAGGGAGCATGAAGCAGGCCCTGACAGACAATTTGAGGTAAGAGGCAAGAAAAAGCTGGGCTGTAGGAAGGGTAAATAAAAGGCAGGATTAGCCCTTCCTTTTTTGATGGTTTGGTTTTTATTGCCTCCTATGCACAGAAGTTTCCCTTTGTTTTGTAACCTCATTTTTATCACAATTCAGAGTTCCAGTTAATATGAGACTATTATTGTCCCATTTCACAAGTAAGAAAACTGAGTCTTTGGAGAAGTAATCATTTATTTGCATAAAGTCACATGGCCAGTAAGTGGTGGAGCCAAGATTTAGCTTTAAGTCTGGGAGACTCAAGAAAATCCCATTATACACCCTGAAGACTGATCGCTGTTAGATCCAGCGATGCGCTAGTTCCATGAAACATACTGAAAGCAAACTGTCACTGGTTGAGCATAAAAAGTAGGCAAAGACATATCAGCCAAAAGTAAACTAAACATGTAAAAAAATAGTCTTAAATGTATATTTTAATGGAGAAATCATTAGATAGTGCAATAGGAGAGCTTTCATATTGAATTAAAATACAATACATAAAGAAGATAAAACAGCCAAAACCATTTTATAACTGAACAACAGTGATCAAAATATATGTAAAAACCAAAAAGTTGGAAATGCAAGGAGAATTGTCAAAACCACAATCATAATGGGAGACTCATACTGCTCAAACCTCGGCAGGTCAAGTAACCAAAAATCTGTAACTTTATAATGAATTTGAATCACAAATAATTAACAAGCTAGCCAAGACACAGAAACTACATATGCTTTCCAAATCCCCATTGAACATTTATACATTTTATTATGTATCAGACCATGAAAAAAATTTCAGTAAACTCCAAATATTATATATAGCCACATTCTCTGATCATTATGCAAGAAAACTAGATGTTAAGAACAAAATATATCAAAAATAAATCTAACTACATGGGAGAAAGATTATTTTAATAATTCTTTTTTTTTAATAAAAGAACTATTCAGAATGAGGTACAACTACATGTGTGGCTATGACTGTATCTCCAAATTATATTAAATTAAAACCAGCAGATGATAAAATAGTTTATAAAACAATCTAATTTTTATATATTTAAAAGGATTTTCACATATAAAATTAAATACATAAATAACTTTCCTGGAAGAATGCACAAGAAAACTGTTGACATTGACTATCTTAAGAGAGAGGATAAGGGTCAGAGGTAGGGAGAGGAACGCTATAGAGAACTTAAATCATATGCAATTAACAAGCTACCCAATATACAAACTACACATTCTTTCCAAATCCCTACTGGATATTTTTAAAGTTTATCATGTACCAGGCCATGAAAAATGTTAATAAATTCTAAATACTATATACAAACCACATTTTTTATACTCTTTGAATTTTTCTTCTACCTAAAAAAATAGAAGATGAAGGGCATTTTATAATCTATTGTTTATAAAAGTAGCCTCTAGATCGAAAATACAAATCCTCCAAATTATTAGCAGAACCACACACAAAACAACAAAGAGTCCAAATAGTGAAGAAATATTTTTAAAGCCATAAAAATAGAAAGCATACTATTAAAAAATGACAGAAATGTAAATAAGTTAAATCCACTTATTAAAGAAAAAGTTTGTAAAATTGGATCACAAAGAAAATTAAACTGTGTTGTATATATGAAGAACACTTAAAAGATAGACATTTAGCAAAGGTTAAAAGTAAAAAGATGAGTAAAGTTATACCATAAAAATATAAACAGAAAGAAATCAGGGGTCATGATTTTACTATCAGACAAGGTGAACTTGGATCATAAAGGATTAAACAAAACAAAGAAAGGCATCTTATAATGCTAAAGGGTGTAATTCATTACAAAGATACATATTCATAGATAATTACATAAAAAACTGTATATTCTGAAACCGATTTCAGAAAAGATATCTTCCAGATTAATTTATTATTTTAAAAATAGACGAAGTTGTGAAAAATCTAACTCAAGACCCCTTAAAAATGTTTCCAGACAGTTTCACATAGCAAGTTATGTGAATTTCTACAGAAAGATGATTCCAATGCTCTTGAGACTGTTCACAAAGTAGAGGAGAAGAAAGAAAGCATCCATTTTCTTTAAACTGAAATGAGTACAACACAGCAAAAGCTGACAAAAATTGCACTAAAAGAAGACTACACACTGAATTCACTTATGACTATCCATAAATATATCATAAATAGAATATTAGTAAGCAGAGTTCAATAGTATCTTGAAATAATAATATACCATAACTAGGGTTCGTTTTAAGAATGTAAGAAAATTTCGATATTTAGAAATCATTCATGTGCTTTTCCATATTACTACATATAAGGATAAAAACCATATGATTATCTTCACAGATGCTCAAAAGCATTTGGTAAAATTCAAAGATATTCTAGACCAAATTCTTAAGAAAACAAGGCTAGAAGGATATTTCTTCAACATGATTTTTTAATCTATATATAGTCGTGCGTCACTTAACAACAGGGAAACATTCTGAGAAATGCGTCATTAAGTGATTTCATCGTTGTGTGAACATCATAGAGTGTACTTACACAAACCAAGATGGTATAGCCTTCTACACACCTATATAATAAGATATAACCTATTGCTCCTAGGCTATAAGCCTGTACAGCATGTAACTGTACTGAATACGATAGTCAGCTGTAACAGTGCTAAGGATTTGTGTATCTGGACACATCTAAACATAGTACAAATACAGTATCATAATCTTATGAGGCCACTATTGTGCCCCATAAGGTTTATTTATTATACATGTTTATTATAACATGCAGTCTGTTGACAGAAATATTATACTGCACATGGCTGTATTTATGTAAAGATAGATAGATAGATAGATAGATAGAGAGAGAGAGAGAGAGAATCTTTTCTCCCAAAACAAGAACTAGACTCAATTTGAACTGGACTGTGAATGCTAAGATTTACCAATTGGCTAGGAACCACACTTGAGGCATTATCAACCTGTGGCTCCCAACTGATATCGGTCCCACTTGGGGGACCCTGACAATTGTAAAAAAAATTCTTTCCATGGTACCAGGTGCACCCCCAGTGCTGTACTTTTTGTTGGAAGCCAGGCATTAACTTTCATCCCTCCCCAAAATATGGTAATTTGCACCTAGGGATTGGAGGGGTGGTCACAAGAAACCTTCAAGTGTTTAAGGAAACACGTTAGTAGATATGTAGCCTACATATGATGCAGAGGTGTCTCCAAAATGAGGCCACCCTTAGTCACTTGGGGTTTCTTCTGGGAGAAATAAATAACTTGTTATTTATGCACACTTTGAAATCAATTATCAGGAGTCTTCCAATTAGAAAAGTTGGTAAAAATGTGTTCTTGACTTAAGCTGAAGTAATCAATGATACCATCTGGCATTCAGATCAGCCTCAACTCACTGGCCAGAGTTGTTATGGGTGACAAAATTGCCCTAGGTTTCCTCCTTCTGAGCCAAGGAGGAATCCGTGCAATCAGTAATGCGTCCTGCTGTACCTGGAGTAATGAATAACTCTGGCCATCAATGTGGAAACTTAAGGAGAAAGCTACCTGGCTTCTAAGGTAGATGTGGATAGTTTATAAGATGTGTTTAGCTATTTGGCCTGTAACTCTGGGGAGCATGGCTGACGTCAGTACTGGTTGTCATCATCCTGTTAATAATACCCTTAACTGTGACAGCCTCACAGTAGCTTCATAAATGCTGTATGAGATTATACTGAATGCATTTGCTCCCAGCCTCTGTCAGTCAGATTACTCAGATTAACCAATGAAGTGACATGCTGATGGGGAAAATTCTCCAGAAGTCAATATGGTATAGAAGAAGGGGTGGATATTGTTGGGGGACAACTCTCTATTGATCTGTTGTATTTCTGACTATCTTGAAAACAAATATTGACTGCCCTTTTTTTCAGACTATCTTTTCAAGGATATCTGTACAACAGTCTTGGAACTTAAAGATATGTCTCCCTCCAGAGAAAAACATAGGTTTGCTTATAGCCTTGGATGATAAAGGTAATGTTGCCCTCTGGAGAAAAGCTCACACATGCTTAATGCCAGATATAAAAGATTCAACTTCCCTAAGCTCAGGGTTTCTTTCCTGTAATGCAACCTACTGCATGTACAGGAATCTATCTGGGCCTATCTGAATCTCTCTCCCAGGAGTTGGGAACAAGGATTACTGACAGAAACATGCTGATGCTCATGCTTCTTGCTTTCTATGAGTAATAAAGTCCTGTGTCTCTGATCTAGGAGTCTCATGTCTTCTGCCAGCAATTAGGCTGTGATAAGCCAATGTGTTACCTTACAAGTAGGGTAAAATCTCAAGCTTTTCATATTTCTGGATAATAACAGAAGACAAAAATGGAGTTGTCTAGCCCAGTTTACAGAGAAAACTACTTTTAAAATAAAAAGGCTTTGGTTTCTTGTCTAATAAGAACTTAAGTTGTCTTCTTATGCCTTGGGCCTGGTGGAATTGTCAAAGCCTTCCCAAAAGCTGTTCCCCAATACAACTTCCAGGCACACGTGCCAATCCAGCCTTTCCCAATTCCACAGTTTATAAGATTTCTATAATTTTCCTAGGTTTCCTAGGTTGTTTTTATTTTAATTTTTGAGACAAGATCTTGGTCTGTCGCGTGGGCTGGAGTGCAGCTTACTATAGCCTCAACTTCCTAGGCTCAAGTGTTCCTCCTACCTCAGTGTCCCAAGTAGCTGGGACCATAGCCATCCACCACCAAGCCTGGCTAATTTTTAAAATTTTTTTGTAGAGACTGAGTCTCCCTATGTTGCTCAGGCTGGACTTGAACTCCTCTCACCTTGGCCTCCCAAAGTACTTGGATTACAGGCCTGAGGGCACCGCACCCAGCCCTTCTTTATTTGATACACAAAATTCCTCCCCAGGGATCATCAAGCCATCTTGCAAAACTGGTTACTTCATTTTTCTTCTGGAGATTTCAACAGCCCTGGCTCCCTGGAAATCAAATTGTTGCATCATTCACTCATTCATTCTTTCATTCATTCACCAAAGATCTCTAACACCTCATGTACTCAACACAAAGTAAGTGTATAATAACCACTTACTGAATGATTAATAAATCGTTTAAATCAGCACCACTCATCAAATCAACACTCAAATAATATATCGCTGTAACCGGTGAAAAGTGCTATGAAGGAAAAGTACTAAAAAAAAGGACAATATTAACAGCCACACAGGAAGTGACATTTAAAGTGGGAACTGAAGGGGGAGTAGGAGTTAACTAGGTAAAGGGATGGTGATATATTCTAGGCAGAGAGAAGAGCATTGACTCACTTTTTTTGGTCCTGTGCCTTTTTCCAAGTCTTAGTCAATGGCCAGCTAGAAAGACTTTTTCTTTCTTCCTCCTCTGTTCTAAGGTGGACTCTGTGCCTCCTCCCACCATCATCCCAATGGCAGGCATCATCTTTTCTGGAATTGTCTCTGCTTCCTCAGCTCCTCCACTGACCCCCAAGAGACTCCCTGTCGCAGTAGCTTCAGACGACCACGCACTTGCTCGCTGAGGGACACATCCCACTCCTTGCTTATTTGCATACCCTGAACCCAGTTACTCACGCACCTTTACTGGTTACTGCTTCTGTATACATCTCCAGATTCTCATTGATAGCTCATCCCTCAAGAAACTTTAAAGACATGAGACACACATTAAGCTTTATGATACAACGTATCTTAAAAACATGACACAAACAACAGAAATAGAACAAAATAGAATGCCCACTCCTTATGGGATCACCTGTGAGTTCGGCATATTCTTATAATACAAATTGACCTGGTGTTTTTCTGAACAAATTAAGTAGAAAGTAAGCCAGACACCAAGGGAAAAAAAAAAACAAAAACAAAAACAACAGACACACACACAACTCTGGTGGCCAGTGTCAGAACTCATTTGTTGTAGCAAATACTGCTACCTTTAATCACATTAAAGTAGTTGCTGCTGCCTCCTCATATAAGTGTTGGCATTATAAAACAGTAGTTACAAACCACTCTATAATAAAGCATAGAAATGTCTATGTTTTAAACGTCCTCTTTCATCATTCAGATCAGAAAAGGGATGTGACTTTGAACAGAGGAAATATGTGAGTGACATTAAGTGTGGTATAAGCCTACTTCATGTTCCAGCTCTGATATGGGGCTAGGTAAAGCATCAATTCTGGTCAATGCCAGCCAAATTTGCTGTCAATAATAAGATAAATCCACGACAGGGTAAGAATTGCTGTCTACTATAGAAAACTGCTCCTTGTTAGCCACATTACTTTGCTGCTCTATGACTTGCTTCTAGGGGTGATGAATAATATGACAAGCTTTTTGTGTGCATGTCCAATAAAATATATAGTTTCTTGTAGCAAAATGAACTGGGCATTGAAGCTATGTATAGTACCTAGACTGATATTTTCTTAGCTATTAAGTTGAATTAATCCTGATATGATACTATTTTCATTTGAAAAAAGGTGCAGATGATTGCTTTTTGGAGACCTAATTTCTGAGTCTCTGAGGTATCTTTCAATTCACCCAGTCTACCTCTTTCTGAATTATAAGTTCAACACTAAATACAGTCACCAATGATTGTTAATAACCTCTTGCCTGAAGAGTGTATGCTTTAAATTCCATAGATCTTTGGTTTCAAAACTGCAAACAAAATAAGAGCCAATGTAAGTAGTTATTGAAGGAAGATTCCATTAAGTATTCTCTGAACATTAATATAAAATGACAACAGCAAGAGGACAACTGTTAAGGAGCATCTGTGGGCATGAGGGAATTATTGGTCAAATTGAAAAGAAAATCAGTAAAGCCTTTACGATTAAAAAAAAAAAAAGACCAGGAAAAAGTTTTTCTTCTTTTCATATTGAATGATTAAGGAGTACACTTCACAGAATTCAAGAGGAAATAAATCCAGGTATTGAGAGGAGCTGGCTGTGACAGGTAACCAGAGAGAGGACATCCAAATGATGTGTTTTCAGGACTCGAACCTTGCAGAGCGCTGCAATCTATGCCAGAGGGAGGCTGGAAAGGCCTTTAGACAGTTCTGGGAATCAAAACCCAAACCAGCTGTGCCAAGGGGCTGGATAACCAGGTTTCTATGAACAAAAGCATAGTTGCCAAGTTCAGATTAGCTTTTCTAAAGAAAAAAGCAGCAAGAAGTTGATCATCGTACACATGACCCAGCCAAGGCAGGGACTAACAAAGCGCCCTGCTGGACATTAATTCTGTAGTGTTCTCACTGGATGGCGACCACTGGTGGCAGGCTTACTCGTGGGGTTAGGAGCCTCTGTATCCGTTTTCTCCACAGCCTTACTTATACTCCCACCATAAACCAGGAGTACCCACTGTGAATAAAACCTTACCTAGACAAGAGAGAAAAGGAAACGTAAAGTATGCTGACGACTGGCAGTCTCCTAATGTACCTTCCTCTAGGTCAAAGCTTTCTATCAGGTTGGTGCAAAAGCAATTACTTTCGCACCAACCTAATAACTCATCTTCCAAGCTGAAATCATCAGGAGTTTCATTTATTTCCCTTAACACTCTAAGGTGTTAAAGGTTGTCATCCTCCTTAGTCAAAATGACCAATTCGATTGTTTGGACAGGCCAGCAAAGGTGCCTCCTGGCTATGCTGTCTCCGTGTGGCAAAGCTTTAGGGTGTTTGCCACAACCACAGCCTCTTCCAGAAGATCCTTTCCATAGGTCAGTGTGTTGGCATTGTGTGATGGCACAACCACGGTCAGTGCTGATTAGACCAGTGATGGGCGTTTGTTAGCATCTAGAAGTTGTCTGGTGGGGGCTCCTGGGGTAGGCCAGCACAACAGCTCTGCCATAAAAGGAAGTTGGAAAGGAGTGAAGAGTCCAATCAGAAACTCTTTTTGAGAGATTGAATGCAAATCATTCAGAGAGTCAGCAGGCTGGAGAGGCCAGGGCATATACACAAAGAAAGCAGTAAGCAAAAACTGGGGGGTAGGAGAAGCCATGAGTAAACAGAAATCTGGAGGTAAATAGAAGAGATTAAAAAGAGTTATTCCATTGTAGTAATAACAGGAGCAAAAACAGAAGCCAAGAGAGGGTAGAGAATTAGTCCTAGCAAAGAAAAAACGAGTGGAGATAAGCAGAGTGGAAGACCGGAATCAGGAACAGAGCCAGCTGCTAGTCAGCAGACGTTACTACAAGACCTTTCACTGAGTCCCACATAGCCATAATATTTAATTCTTTGGTGGTTTAGCTTGAGTTATTATTTCTTTTTCTGAGTTTTCTTACTTTCCTGTGTAATCTTACAATAAGCCCTGTTAACTGAGATAATATGAATTATTCTTTATTCTTCACATCCTGTAAGAGCCTAAGCAACTTCTCAGGTCACCTTGTAAATGGGTCAGAGCAACACATTTGAATGGAAAATACTGTCTACAAAGTCAAAGATCCCCAGAGTGTACCATTTTAAGAGGTAGGGGCTATAACACGTACCAATCTGGCATTCCCTTTGAAGAAGATATTCCAACATCCTGGGACTATCAGATTCCTGGAAACTTTATTGAAGGGGTAGGCTCCTTCCTGCATTTTATGGGATATATCTCCTTCCCTCTTATAGACATGTATCTTACCATGGCGTGGAGAGTACTGCTTAATTTCTTCTCTTCAACTCCTGTCAGCATGATGTCATCAATTTAGTGCACCTATGATCCAGTGATGTTTTATGGGATGATGAGATGTTCAAGCCCTTATCCCTGTATTGTGGTATAAAGTCTGAGATTTGATATAACTCTGAGACAAAATAATAAAGGTATTCTACTGTTCGTACCAGGTGAAAGCAAGCTTGAGTGTTTTCTCTGCTTAGTGGGATATAGCAGGGGTCAGCAAAGCAGAGTTTGAAAGTAAAATCTGCCTTGCTGCCTTTTACAATTTTATTAATAGACTTACATTTTTAAAGCAGTTTTATATTTACAGAAAAACTGAGCAGAGAGCATGGTGAGTTCCCAGTATACCCACAATTTCCCCTGTTATTAACATCTTATATTAGTATGGTACATTTGTTACAATTAACATATATTGATATACTATTACTAAATAATCCTTTTTATATTCAGTGTTCTACTGGCAAGGCTGAGAATTCAACAGATCAAAGCAAAATTCAGAATTAACCATTGCATTTGGTTTGCAGCTATTTTGGCCCTGCTGCAAGAGATTATTTTAGAATAGTTATATATGATTCCTTTTTTTTTTTCATAACTGTGCCTTGGGCTGAGAATTTAGTGATTTGAGTTTGTTATTTTCTCTGTTTAAGCCTCTCCTGATTGTTCATATTAACCATACCACCCCACAGTCCTTGCGTGACCCTTTCCATCCATTCTGTTCAGACTTCCTTAATTTTGACCTAATGTCCTTTTTCTGTTCCAGGACATCATTCAGGATACCACATTACATTCATTTGTCCACGTTTCCTTAGGCTACTTTGACTATGAAATTTTTCCAGATTTTCCTTGTTTTTGATGACCTTGGCAGTTTTCTTTTTCTTTTTGTTTTGGAGACAGGGTTTCACTGTATTGCCTAGAGTGGTCTTGAACTCCTGGGCTCAAGTGTTCGCCCTGCCTCAGGCCCCCAAGTAGCTGGGAATATAGGAGCTCACCACTGCACCAAATTCACCTTGGCAGTTTTGAGTAGTGGTCAGATATATTGCACAATCTTCCTCTATTAAAGTTTTTTTGATGATTTCCTCACAATTGGGATGGTGTTGTGAATTTTTGGGAAAAGATCACAAATGTAAAGTGCCCTTTTCATCACATTATATCAAGGGTACATATTACCAACATCATGTATGACTATTGATATTGACCTCAATCACCTGGCTGAAATAGTGCATGTCAGGTTTCTCCACTGTAAAGTTACTTCTTTCTGCCTCTCCTTACTGTATTCTTGGGAGAATACGCTATGCACAGCCCACACTTGAGTGGGGAGTTATGTTCTCCCTCCTTTAAGACAGAGTATCTGTGTGATATATTTGGAATTCTTCTGCATGAGAGATTGTCTCTTCTTCCTACTTGTTAATTTATTAAATCATTTATTTGTATCAGTATGGAATTACTGTATACTTTGAGCTACTTTATTTTATTGCTCAAATTGTCTCAACTTTGGTCATTAAGAGCTCTTTTGGTTGGCTCTTGTGCCCTTCTGACATACCCCCATCAATATGTGTGTGGTTTTTTGTTAGTGGTGGGTTTTTCTTAGTTTTTTTTGTTTTGCTTTTTGTTATTTGTGAGCAGATCCTTACTTTTTAGTACAACTAGATGTTTCTGGCTCATGTAGTGTATTTCTCACCCCAGTTCTAGAATCAGTGATCCCTAGTTCCTTTTATTGGAGAATGATATTAAAAACCAGGATCTGAGCACTGGATGTGCTCATTGCTACTGGGGCACTTACTGCCTATTTTGTAAATAAAATTTAATTAGAATACAGCCACACCCATTTGTTTATGCATGGTCTATGGTTGCTCTCATATTGCAATGACAGAGTTGGTTAGATGTGACAGATGCCTTATGGTCTGCAGAGCCTGTCATTATACTATCTGGCCTCATACAAAATTAAAAAAAAAAAAAAAAGCCTGAGAATCCTTGGGATAGAGAAAAAGCAATAAACAAAAACAGCGACTGCACATATAGGCCCTAATCATTTTCTTTAGTAAGGAGACTTCATCAGGGGTAGAAGCTGCAGTTACATTCATCAACTGATTAAATTTACAATAAGCCACTCTGCTAAGACCCAGCCATCCTCAAATCATCTTTTGTCAAATCAGAAAGCTACATGGGGGATACAAAGCTACTATACGCTTCCAATACTTAATTTATCACTAATCTTTGCAGTTTCCTCATGGATTTTAGATTGGTTTGATTAACTCTTTGGTTTGATTAACTCTTGCACTAGGTTGGGAAGAACTCATTGAAGGCCCTGGAATATCACCCTCCCCACCTCAAGATTGAGATAAATTCTCCTCCATTTAAATGTATGTTCTCACCCTCCTTGACCTAACACCCCATAACCCATTACCCAATCATATTCCACAGATATTTTTGCCAACATAAAGTAGGAAAAATGATTCTTTTTTCCTAGGAAGCCTTTTCCTTTGCTATTTGACTTTGTTAACTGCCCCCCCCCCACCACACACACAGGCATGCTGGCATTTTAATTATGGCACTATGGAAGTGAAGGATATTGGGAATGCGGAAATAAAGAACTGACATGTCCTTGTAGAGTAAGTCCTCAGCGAGGTTCTTATAGGGTTTTCAAATAAGACAAAAACAGCCTCTTCACAGTTGACGCTCATCAGGACATAAGCGGACTTTTTCCACTTTACGCTGTTAAAATTCACTAGAATTTGCAAAGGCTGGCTTCTTTGTAGGGACTCACGAACTGTGACCTATGGACATATGCTCCTCTGTGACCCCCAGAGGGGCAGCAGCCATTGGAGGATCAAAACCTTCCAAGGCCTCTGAATCCTTCCATATATCCCCATTTCAATGATCAGGGTTCCACATTTTTACGTTCAATGTTCTACTGACAAGCCTAAGAATTCAACAGATCAAAGCAAAATTCAGAATTAACCATTGCATTTGGTTTGCAGCTATTTTGGCCCTGCTGCAAGAGATTATTTTAGCATAGTTATATATGATTCCCTTTTTTTCTAACTGTGCCTTGGGCTGAGAATTTAGTGATTTGAGTTGTTATTTTCTTTATTTAAGCTACTCCTGACTGTTAGTATTAATTACTTCACCCTATAGTCTCCTTGTGTGATTCTTTCTACCTATGCTATTCAGTGGCAGTGGCTACTCAGACCCCTAAAATGTCATTGTCTTACCCCTGCATGTCACAGACTAACAAATTCTCATTCTTAAATACTACTATTGAAATTTTACTGCCCTGATGCTCAACAATTACTCCCAACAATTACTCCCAGAATCCCTCCTTCTTCCCCTTCCCTGAGATGCTGGAATCACTTCTGGTTCTTATTTCTGAACTAGTCAGGAATATTAGGGATAAATTGGCTGTTTTCATTAGGTTATAATAAACCTAGAATAGGCTTGTGGCTTTCAAAAGAGATCCCCAGTACAAAGTCACAACCAATATAGAGGCTTATTTCTCTTTCACATACACATAACAACCCACAAGAACACACACCCATAAACATGGGAAGGTGGTTCTGCTCCATAAAATCATCCAGAGAGCCTGGTTCCATCTTTCTCGGTGCCCTGTCATCTCCTCAAATGTTGCTCTTATTCACTGAAGCAAGCTGACTCCCCAATACCATGTACATACTGAGCCCAGAAGATGGGAGAAAAGGAGGAAGGAGTGTGCATGGGAGCTCCTTTTGAAGAACTGACATGGAGGTTAGACACATCACTTCTGCTCACATTTCCCTGATGAGAATTGTCTCATGGCCATGGCTGGCCACAAGGAAGGTTGAAAAATATAGTCTCTAAATTTAGAACAATTATTTCTCCTTTTCCTTTTAGTAACAGAGCCTCCTGTTTTCACCAAACCTAAGAACGATCAGCCACACTGACTCTGATTGAGTTAAGTAGAAAAGACGTTTATTAAAAGATGACCAAGGAGCTCACAGAAACACCAGGAAGTTTTGAGAAGGCTCAGAAAGCAGATAGAAGAAGAGAGAATCTAGGTATCCAGAACCAAGTACAAATCATGCCACAAGAACATGAGCAATAGGCATTGCTGCTGATGCACTAGACACTGGACATCAGAGCCTACATTTGCCACCAGCACAGGAAACGAGTGAATGTCACTTCATAGGGCAAAGGGGATTTTGCACATGTAATCTTGGAAGAGTATTCCAGCTTACTTAGGGCTTGGTGTAATCACAAGATTCCTTATAAGAGGGAGGCAGGAGATCAGAGGGGGAAGTAGGAGAGGTGATGACAGAAGCAGAGATTGAAGTGATGCAGCCCCAGGCCAAGGAATGCTGGCAGTCACTAGAAGCTGAAAAGGGCAGGGCCCAGCTCTGCTAAGCTCTCAGAAGCAACCAACCCTGTCAGTCCCTTGATTTTAGCACTAAGACTCATTTCAGACTACTGACCTCCAGAATTGTAAGATAATAGATTTGTGTTACTCACCACAATCAAGCTAATCAACGTTTCCCTCACCTCACCTAGTTACCATTCTTTCTTATTTTTTCTTTTTATTTTTTTGGTGTGGTGAAGACACTCGGGATCTACCCTCTTAGCAAATTACAGATATATAATACAGCATGATCATCGTGTTGTTTTCAGCTTCAAAGTGTCAGGTAATCTGTGACAGCAACAATAGAAAATGAACACAGCAGCTTTTGCCTGGAGACTCTCCAATGGCCAAGCCAAGATTTTCTCAGAATTCTGCGGCAGTCTGAAGCTCTTCCCACCATTCTTTGCTTCTCTTTCTCCTTCTACAGTTGTTAGACCTGTCTCCCAGTCTAATGGCTCCCTCCACTGAGTCCTACTCCCTTCCGCTTTATCCTTCAGAGCCATTTTCCCCAATGAATTTTTTGCCCTAATAAACCTCGAATCCTGTAATATTCTAAACTAAATAATGGTACCAACCCTACTCTCCTCCAGCCCCAGGAAACCAGAGGCTTTTGCTGCCTTCCACCCCACCACCCTACTCCTAAAATAGACTCTCCACCACTCTTCTTCATTGGTTCACTAGCTTCCAATGCAAAGTCCTGGGGAGGTGCCTGACTGGCCAAACCTGGGTCACATGCCCCCTCTCCAGGGCAGGAGGCTGGAAAAACAAGTCTTTTGCCTATTTGACCTCCATAGCGGAGATCTCTAACCCTCATGCAGTCTCATACAGCCAGGACATCCTTAAACATAAAAAATGGGTTCATGTGCTGCCAGGTACCCCAAATGTCTAGACAGTATCGCCCCTCAAATAATGTGAACCCCATCCCATGTGACCAAGAGACATCTAGTCTTCTTTTGCAAGAATTTCTGAGGATTTGTCAGGGAATGCTTACACAGCTCCGTGCTGCTTCTTGTCATCTCCTGACCTTATCTCCTTGTTACCTGTTTGCCCCATGTGGACACCAGCTCCTCCCTTTATCCCAACAACGTGACTGACACCTGCCCTAGAGACTGACAAAGCTACTGAGGGTTTGAGAATAACACGAGGAGTCATATCACATGCCTTAGTCCATTTTGTGTTGCTATGAAAAATTACCTGAGGCTGGTAACCTACAAAGAAAAAAGATTTATTTGGCTTACTCTTCTGATGGGCTGGAAGGTTCAAGATTAGGCATCTGCCCTCAGGGCCTCGGGCTGCTTCCACTTACGGCACGAGAGGAAGAAAGCTGGTGTGTACGGAGATCACATGGAAAGAGAGGAAGCCAGAGAGAGGTGAGGGTGCGGGGCTCTTTGCAACAACCAGCTGACCAGGAACTAATGAGATGGGAACTCACTCACCTCTGAGAGTATTAATCAATTCATATGAGATCTTCCCCCATGACTCAAACACCTCTCATAAAGTCCCACCTCCAACACCGGGAACAAATTTCAACATCAGTTTTTTTGGGAGACAACATCCAAACCAAAGCACCACCAAAAGGGAAATAGAAAATTCTGTATCATTGTTCTTAGAGCAGATTGGTCATAGTCGAAGGAATCCCTTGCAATTAAACTCTGCTCTTAACCGCCTGCCTGCCACTGTGGTGCTAAAATCCATTTCTCCTCTTCTCCATGAGCCCCCTGTTTTATCACCACTCTGCCCATCTCCACTCTTCCCTGGCCTGCTTCTTTCCTGAGAAAGCCATAAAATCTATTAGAGAAAAAAAAAATCTCTGATGAGCAGCTTAGCTTTGCTCTGTCTTAATCTGTTTCTTCCAGAATAGACGCATGGCCCTATCTTTGTTTAACTAAAGAACTTATATCAGTGTTTTTCCAATCAAAAGGATAGTCTCCCTGAAAATGAATTCTATCTCAATCTCTAGAATAAGAGGTGCAAATTCTAGGTAGATTTAAAAATAGCAGTGTCCCTAAGATGGTGTATTTTAGGTGCCAACTTGACTAGATTAAAGAATACTTAGAGAAGTGGTAAAGCATTCTTTCTGGGTGTGTCTGTGAGATGATTTTCAGAGGAGACTGGAGCGTGGGTCAGTAAACTGAGTGGGGAAGACCTGCCTTCAGTGTGGGGGCACCATCTGAATGGCTGGGGGCACAGATAAGAATAAAAAAGGCAACAACACACTCACATAAAGTGATTTTTTTTCTCTCAGTCTCCTGGAGCAGGGACACTTCTCCTCCTGCCCTTGGACTCCAGGCTCGATGATCTTCAAACTCCAGGACTGACACCAGCGGCCCCCGGGCACTCAGGACTTCTGGCTCCGACTGACAGTTGCAAGACTGTGCAGCATTTTATTTTGCAGATACCCCACAGCGTAGGTGGCCAGTCCTGCTGCAGGTGGGGTTTTAAGTGTTCGGAGTTTGCCCTTCTGGTCCAAGGTCATCACAGTCACAGGTGGAGGCTTCTGCGGAGGAAAGAGAGCGTTTCCTGAGACGCTGGCACTAAACGAAGGACCCGGCTCTCCAGTTCAGCCCCTGCCTCCTTCTGGACACAGAAAGTTCAAGAACTGTGGTCCTATGTGCACAGGAACAGCCCCATCACCCTTGTTCCTCTGGGCAAGCCAGGAGCAGCGGTGCGAGGCTCTGTTTCTTCTCCTCTGGCTCCTGGACCTCGGCCACCTCTGCTCAGGCACAGGCGGTAGCCCAGGCATCCTCCTCTGGCCATGGCCCTGGTCTGCCCTCAGGGTCTGGCCCATGCCCTTCTTCCTGCTCCTAGTCCTCCTGAAGCCTGGGCTCGGGTCCTTCTTCTCATCTTTCCCTTTCTTGCATTGCAACGGTGATTTGGGAAAACGCTTCTTCATCTTCCTCTCTCACCTCCCTTCAAACAGATGCCTGAAGGCTTTTTCCCCGGTCTCATCCTCAGAGCAGGTAAGTTCCCTTGATTCTGAGGTCTTTGAACTTGCCCTGAAGCCACACTACCTGCATCCCAGGGTCTCCAGCTTGCAGATGGCCTGTGGTGGGACTTAGCCAAGACCCCTAATAAATCCCCTCTCATATATCTGTATCTGTATAGACACCAGTCAGTATATATATAGCTCCTATTAGTCCTGTCTCCCTGGACAGCCCTGACTAATATAGTTCCTGAACCCGCCTTACACTGCTCCACTCCACTCCCAGACAAATGCACACATATACGTAGGTAGGTAAATACATAGATCGATAGATTTATATAAATTGTGAGCATCACGCCTGAAGAGAATTCCCTATTTCCACATTGGGTTGCCACAGCACTCCTATTTCCCACATCTGCCTCCAAATTGGCATTTTTCCTTCCATCTCTGCTCATAGGTCAGGTGACCCACCATGTGGCCATACTCCTTGCAGGGGACCACGGTTCCAGGGACACTGTGCCTTCCAGCCACCCTGCTGCCCTGCTGCAGCCATGGGAATGTGGTGTTTCAGGAGTCCTCACACTGTTTCTTGTGCTGACGCTGCTGGGTTCCAGACATCTCATCAGACCCAGTGGCTTGGGAGCTTGGGTGCATAAGGAATTAAGCTCTGCTAGTATCCGACAGGAAAGAAGCAGAGTAGCTTTTAGGGACAAACCATTCCAAGGAGGAGATGGATCGCTGCAAAAGGAGCCTCTGACTCTCTTCCCGCAACCTCCCCTCTCTCTTTAGACTGTTCTAAATTCTGTCCTTATCACACCTGTGGCATCTCTTCCCCATTTCCCCTCTACCACAGACATAGACAAAGCATCACCCAAAAACGGAGAGGGAAATACAACTCAGAATTCTTCAGAGGCGAGTGGAGTTAAGAACCTGACGTGATGCTTTTCTTTTACAAAGCAAAACTGACTAACTAAATATAAATTTAAATTTCTCTTCCCTTCTTTCTTGGTCCAGTGAAGACTGGAATCTTCAAAGTGGACTTTGGTAGAAACAAAAGAAAAAAAGACAAAACAACAAAAAAGAAAAGAAAAAAAGAAAAAGTCAAAAAAATTAAATCTCTAAAGGCTAAATTCACACTGTAGAGATTTTTAATAACTAAATTCTGGTAACAAGTTGGTTGACTCAAGCTACGATTCTTTTTCTTCCACCTCTGCTTTCTTATTGCTGTTTTGGGTTTTACATTTGCATTTGTTTACTGTCACACACAGGATTTCTTCTCATTCCTATCCCATTCATTTCCACCAGCAGACCCACCAATACAAAAATATGCCCTGTGAATAATAATAGCTGCTGTTTATTCGTTATTTACCACATCCAGGTACTTCATGTAAGAATGCTATGCTGTAGCTAATTAAAATAATCACAGAAAAATATCCATACGTAACTTTGGGGACTATTTCTTACATACTAGCTTTTATTCTCGTTTCATCCTCACCATCATCCTAGGAGGACAGGTATTATTATCTTCATTTTAGAGATGAGAAAAGTGAAGTAAATACCATTAATTTCATTTAGAACATAAACAGATGAGACTTAATCACACAGTTATTAAGTGGCAAAACCAGATTTGAATCAAGGTCTCTGATTTTTAAAATTCACCTTTTTTTTAAAGTATTCCACTTCCCCTAAGAAGTTAATACACCTCACAACCGGATAGCTCCTTCTCTTTTCAATTAGGCTGTGTCTGTATCTGGGATCAGCTGCAAAGAAGTATAACATGACTAAGTCCACCGTTGGGGTAGAATACCCTCATCCGAGGTCAGGTTCTTAACTTACCTCTGAAGAGTTCAGATTAGTTTTTTCCTTTCCCATATTTTGGGTAGCCGTTTCTCTGGAAAAATTTTTGTAACTTACCAGAACAGTTTATGATATGACAACATTGTAGTGGTGACATCACGGAGGCAGAAGGAAGAAGAATGGCACCCCCTGGTCTCCTGGGGATGTGGGAGCTCCTTGACCATAGGTGGTACCTCTTCTTTCCGATCCCAGATTGAGAGGGGTACTAGCCTGGCATGCAGACAGCAGTTTTAGAATCAGATCTGCCTTCTGGCAGCTTCCCCCCTAGGAGCTATGGGACCTTTGTGAAGTCACCAATTGTACCACGGGTGCTTCATTTGTGAATGAGAACCGAACTGCCTTGTAAGTTGCAATACGCATTAGAAATAGCAAATAAAGAGTACCTAACTCATACGAGGCCTGTGATAAATGGTAGCTTTTATTATAGACTGCTTTTCCTGCTCCTGTTTTGCTTCATCTTTATATTAAGGTGAAATTGCAGATGGTGCTAATAAAACAGATCAGTAATTTGAATTTCACTTTTGTGAATGCTTTAAATGTCATAGTCATTGAGAAGGTGGATCTGGCTAATCGTACTTTACATTTTCAGTTTGGGCTGGAGCTTTGTATTATAAAAGGAGGGTGCTAGACAAGGTCAGTTACCAATAGCCTCCCCCCGACCCACCAATAGACATATCATTAGATGGAATGTAGTGGCAGCTGTTCTCCACCCCAGCTCTGAATTAGCGGCTCTGGCAAGAATGGACATATGAGCCTAAATACAGAACTTGTGGTGCTGCTTCTGGCTATCCTTCTCATTATTTCTTCTTCTAAATTCAACAAATCATTACTTCCTCTTTTATTATGTTTTAGTATAAGTGATTTAATATCACAGATATTCAAAATAAGCTTGTGTGAGACACTGGGTTATGAGGTGGTCATACCTTGTTTCTTTAATTCTCAGAACAACACAATAAGATCGGGCCCCTGTCCCAGAGATGACCACATTGAAGTTCAGAGAGTTTAAGTAACTTGCCCAAAGTCACATAGCTAGTAAGTGGCAGAACCAGGAGAACACTCGACGGAGACACTTAGACTTTCCAGGCATCTTAGCTACAAGACCAATGGTGTCAGTATCTTGAGTTCTGTATTCCATAGGGGCTATTTTTTTTTTTTTTTGAGACAGAGTCTTGCTCTGTCACCCAGGCCGGAGTGCAGTGGCACGATCTCGGCTCACTGCAACCTCCGCCTCCCAGGTTCAAGCGATTCTCTTGCCTCAGCCTCTCGAATAGCTGGAACCACAGGATTGAAAGGCACCATGGGGGACACAAAATAATTAACTGCAAATCCCACCTTCAGTGTATTTACAGCCTGTTAAGAAAAACCATGTTTTTCCCAATAACAGAGAATTCAAAGTTTCTGGAAGGAATTAAAACATTTCTTAGTCTAATTTTCTTGGGGTTTTGTTTTTCTTCATTTTGTTTTGTTTTGTTTGGCTTACTGTCTTCATCAGCCCAATACCTGCTTCAAGTCTAAGTGGAGTTTTCACCTCCGCCTGGAAGTCTTCCCTGTCCCGTGCAGGCTAGGTCAGGTGGCTTTCTCCCAGCCCCTGTAGCGTCCAGCATAGAAGCTGATCATGGCACTTACCCCCCAGTGAAAACAATCACTTTACTTACATTAACTCATTCAATCTTCACAACAACTTTATGAGATTGGTACTATTCGTATCAACATTTTACAGATGAGGAAACCGAGGTACAGTTGGGAGACCTAACTTGTTCAAGTTTGCACAGCAATTACGTGGTCAAGTCCAACAGCAAAACCAGGCAGGCTGGCTCCAGAGCTCTCAGTAGCCCACCACTGCTTCCCATCTTTCCTGTGGAATCAAGTCCATGAGAATATTCACCTTATGTCAGTTGCCTACGTTGGTAATTATAGAATCTTCAAATTAGAAGGGCATGGCACTTACCTGTCGGCCCCTCTTCCTAGCCTGTGTGCCCTCGGGCAGCATCCTTTTCTTCCATAACACTTGCTACTTAGCAGGGGCTCAGGGCAAATGTGTGGACTTGAATGGCCAAATTGAAGTCATAGGTCAATATTAAAACTGAACACTTGTGCTAATTAAGATGCAGATAGACCAGTAATCCCCAAATGTGTTCACTGAGGAGTGTGTGTGTGTGTGTGTGTGTATGTGCAGAGACTGTGTACCACTAGTTTTTTCTCTCCTATCATACTTTCACTCCTGATATCTCTAGGCCTATGGAGTGTTCATTTCTCTCTCTGAACATTAGACATCTCTCTGCTCCCTTTAAATAAAATTTCTCATTTTACCTCTCCTCTTCTTTCCTTTATTTCTTTTGCTACAGACAAGATACAAGCCCTTATCTCACCATAATTAACCTCACAATGGGCTACCGTTTGTTTCCTATTGGAGACCACAAGATGGATCAGATAATAGTTGAATATTTTTGGACTATAATTTCTAATATTATTCCAAAATTGTTGGACTCTTATTCCAATATCATCTAATAATTTCCCAATATTGGAAAATAATAGCATAGCTATGATATAGAATATTGACCATACGCCAGGGACCATTTCAAGCACTTTACTTATATTATTAACTCATTTAATCTTCACAACAACTTCATGAGATCAGTACTATTAGTATCAATATTTTACAGAGGAGGAAACCGAGGTACAGTTGGGAGACATAACTTGCTCAAGTTCACACAGCAATTAAGTGGTCAAGTCCAACAGCAAAACGAGGCAGGCTGGCTCCAGAGCTCACGATAGCCCACCACTGCTTCCCACCTTCACTACAGAATCAAGTCTCTGAGTATACTCACCTTATGTCAGTTGCCTAAGTTGGAAATTATAGAATCTTCAAATTAGAAGGGACCTTTTTGTCCAATATTTCAACTTTCTGCTTACTAAAATCCCTTCTGGAACTTACCAGATTGATGAATGTTTATCAGCTCTGCTTGAGTACTCCCAGTGACTCAGTGACTGGGGGGGAGAAAAAAAACACTGTAATATGGATGTGAAATATAAACTGTTCATGGATAAGTTATTGCATAATAAAAACATGCCTAATGGCTACACTCCCCTAATATGTTCATTTGGTAATTATTTTTTTATTTGAAAACTTGTTTTGATAAAACTGTTTCTTTTTAAAAAGTTTTAGTATAATTTGTCTTGAGACACCTACATTTTCCTTTTATATCTCCTTAGTAGTGGGCTTATTTTCAAAGAGGAAAGTACCACAAAGGTAAAAGAAAAAAATTCATTTGCTCATGTTGTTGTTTTGGGGTAAAAAATAAAGGCTAACAGTGGGTGAGTGATCTTTTTAATATTTTTAGTTAATTTCCCACACATACTTTTAAAAGCTACTGTGGTACTGTTTTCTCCTACTATTAACGAAATCTGTTTGAAATGAACTACTGGAAAAGTTAGGACATCGTATGTTACATCATATTTAACATCTATGTTAAACAGAACAATTTCTTTGATATTTAATCCCTAATTAAGATGATAATATCAATTGCAGCTGTTCATTAGGTATGTTCTTCGTTTGTGTTTGTGCCACAGCAGGGAAGAAAACCCAGATTCTCATAATTTTAAAGAGATTTCTAAATGCTTACGTTATACAAAACTTGCAAGTATAGCATTGTGGGAGACAATGGCAGTGTCACAGCTGACATTTGGGTTCTGGAGTCAGACTGCCTGGGTTTAAAGCCCTTCAGTCCCCATCCTGATACAATGTTAAAAACATTCAATGTTCTTAGCACAATGCCTAGCACTTTAGATGCCCAGTAAGACACTGATATTATTTTTCTTTATCCACAGAGATCTGTTTTGAAGTATAGGCAAAGCTTGGGACTGAGAAGAAAGAATAAACATCGTTTTTAAACTGTTTTCTCCAGTGTATCCAAAAATAAAATTGAGGGAATAAGGTAGCCCATGGTTAACATATCAAAGCACCAACAGAAAGATTAGAGGCTAAGAAGGTGCATGAGCACTATGGGCTAAGATGTGGCCAGGACGCATGTCAGGTAAGAAGGGATACCCAGAGATCAGGTCTTGAAGGCATCAGGTGGGTAGAAGCAGGATTTCCCAGGCCAAAGGAACCTTGAATTGAGCAAGCTCTTTATGAGTCCTTCCTCATGAGGACCAGGCTTCCGAGGACCTCCATTTTAGTCCTGGGTCTGCCTTTGTCAGATTTCAGGCAGCCCATTTAAATTTTCTGAGCCTCGGTAACATTTTTTTTTCCTGCCTACCTTAGGGTTATTGAGACACTGTGTGGGAAAGAGCATTGAAACAAAGTTTTGGAGCGCTATCTATACAAACACCACATTTTATCACTACTGATCCCATCTATAATTACAGACTTCCCAGGATTTAGCAACCAGGGCCTGGAAGGCAGGCAAAGGCAACTGGCCCCATGTGATAAAAAAAGGCACAAACTTTCTTTTCTTACCTCACAAGCCTAGCTTAGAGCTGGACACAGCAAATGCTAACAAAGCACCATGCGTTGATTTGAAAGGGTTCACTTCAACCTTGCCTTCTTCAGGAAGCACTTACAGAGAGCACTTTTTGGTGGGTAACAATATAACATCGAATGCTCAGTTTAAAACCTCCTCCAAATAAAAGGAAATTTGTCTTAGAAATAACTAGAATGGCAGAGTGAAAACAGAGCAGTATCTACCTGGGTTTTAGTGCCAGGAAGTGACCGTTGTTGGCTATGTATTCAATTACACGGTCAAAGTTAACAGATAATCAAATATTATGCAATAATGGACTAGCTGTCTTTCCTTGTTGCTAATTATCCAAAATGTCTTTATACTGCATATTTAAATATAAAAATTTCCCTAAGGTGAATGATACATTATGCCATTTTTAGTGATTAAATGTGGCATTTTCTGCATCTTAATGAAACCATTATTTTTGTTCAGCTGAGTAATTTTATTAATTAAAAGAATGTCAGGAGAGTGGCAGCATGGTCACAGAATTCTCAGAGAGTCATAGCATTATAGAGCCGTAAAGGAGCAGACCAAACTCAACCAGGAACTCCCAGTTTACCTATAATTCTCCACCTGGAAGTCAATACACTGGGTTCTGATATCATCAGAGTTGTGTGACCCTGGGCAAGTCGTTCAATCTTTCTTTGACTCAGTTTATTCTTCAAACAAGGGATCTCTAATGCCATGATATTTTAAATTAAGTTTAGCATGTTGGCATCTGTTTACATATTTTTACACTAATAATGATGTGTTCCGGCAGAGTACAATTTTCTTTCTATTTTTGACAACAAACACAGTGACCTGCTGTATTTTCATTCTCTGTTATTGGGAAAAACATGGTTTTTCTTAATAGGCTGCAAATACCCTGAGGGTGGGGTTTGGGGTTAATTATTTTGTGTCCTCCATGGTGCATTTAACATACTACTAGAAAAAAGTAGAATTTCATTGTTGTGTGTTTCAAAGTATTTTGGGCAAAAACTTTCTGTTCTGAAACATCATTAGGGAAGATCGTGTAATGTGGGCCTCCAATGAAGTGAATGTTCATTGTGTTGCCCAATACCAATTTATTAACGTTTGTGAGAATACAAACACATACAAGTGTGCGTGCACAAACACGGTTCATATATAGTTCTTGAGAAAAGCATTTGGGGTTTTCTACCAAATGATGTTTTGAGTCAGTACCTTCTATCATTAATTTGTGTTCAGAGCAGTAGTTCCCAAAGCTACACTGTCAGCAACATGTATGTTGACATATCCGTTGAAATAGATGAAGTAAATACAGCCATTCAGAATAATCTGGACATCCTATTTCATGATTTGGAATGCCCAGAATGTCCAAGACATGACATACATTACAATATCTCAAGGAAGTCTTACCTGAAAAAGGTAAACACTAGACGTAGACTCTTAGACTTTGCAGGCACCTTAGCTACAAGACCAATCGAGTCAGTATCTTGAGTTCTGTGTTCCATAGGGGCTATTTTTTTTTTTTTTTTGAGATGGAGGCTCGCTCTGTTGCTCTTTTGCCCAGGCTGGAGTGCTGTGGCGCGATCTCGGCTCACTGCAACCTCCACCTCCAGGGTTCAAGTGATTCTCCTTCCTTAGCCTCCCGAGTAGCTAAGACTACAGGCGTGCACCACCATCCCCAGCTAATTTTTGTATTTTTAGTAGAGATGGGGTTTCACCATGTGGCCAGGTTGGTCTCGAACTCCTGATCTTGTGATCCACCTGTGTCAGCCTCTCAAAGTGCTGGGATTACAGGTGTTAGCCACCATGCCTGGCCCATAGGCGCTATTTTAAAGGTTTAGTTGAGGTTCTAACTCACAGGTCCACCCACTACTCCAGGAGTGTGTCACTCCCTGCACTGGTGACAACACAGGGAGACCATGATGTCCAAGCTTCACAACACATGGGATTGATTTTCCTCCCTTAATGACTCAAGAAGACATTTTTAGAATTCAGGCCGAGTCTCAGTAATTCAATTGTAGAAAAAGCAGGCAACGCTGTAGCTCTATCATAATTAGTTTCAGGTGTGAACGTATTAATTGTTTCATTAGGAAATATATTAGGTCAATAGAATACAGATGTTGTGGTTAAGGACACCAACAAAAGAACCCCCTTGAAGGTTCATGGTTGTTACTGTGTGTAGGCCTGGGAGCGTCTTCATTAAGGCAGGCAGTTTGGGGCCACCCTACCATGACCATGGATCTACGTGCTGGAACTTGAAAGTATGTCCATGCTCCAGATTTCTGCCTCTTCTGAAGCAAGCAAGGACTGCTGTTGCATGCCCTGCCCATGCACATCTTTATGAAAATGTAACCTTTTCACTCACTTTCTGAACTCCACAAAAGAGTCAGCTTTCTCCTGTTAGTAATGAAACCAGCTGTTGAAATACTTCAGCTGGGTTGCAGTTGCTTCTCCTGTGAGCTACATGCCCATCTCTTCTTTTATTTCAAAAACTTGGCTGGCGCTTTCAGCAACCACTGTGAAGGTGGTAAATATCTAAATGACTTCTTCATTTTCTGACCCTTGAACAGAGTAGTAGATTTTCTGTGTTCATACCAAGCATGTCTGAATTGTGTAATTTCATCTTGCAAATATATCACCAATTCAAGAAACAGCTTTGGCTTGTCTGGTTTTTGAATAGTGTTGACCATCGTTTCCTAAGGAAAAATCATCCAAGCCTTCCCTGAAATGTTAGTGTTGTGCTAACTGAGGCATTGGCTAAAAAAGACGTATGTATAGAGTAGGGGGTGGGTGTGGACGGTGACAGGGTAGGAGGGGTTCCCTGCTTTTATAAATCCAGTGAGCCTGCCTTTGACAGCCTTTCACACTGGGTTTATTCTTCCCTTTGGGAGTTTTCGAAGTCACTTTTGGCCATTGTTTATTTTAAAGGAATCAGAGAACGAGCCATAAGAGTCGGAGAGGAATGTAGTCGCCTACAAATTGACTAACACGTTCTCTTTCTGTATTACACAACAGACATGCAACAGTGCTGCCCCTGCCTTGAATGGTAGAGATCAGAGTTTCTAAATTACAAAAAAAAAAAAGTCAAAACTGGTACATCTTAGAGACAAAGAACAAGCATAGGTGGGAAAATGTCTGCAGGCATTAGGCAGCCTTGGGCAGATCTGATCTGACCCATTCCAATCAGTTATTGGGAAGAGAGTAATTATTAAGGCAGACGAGGACACCATCACCTCTACCCCCAAATCCTGAGAGTGGCAGGTAGCCCAGGCCACCGTAAATGGGAGGTCACTGACTTTCAGGAATGCGTGGGTATAGCGTATAGCACATTACAAGAAGGGCTGTCTTCTTTGAGCAATACATACTCTGTAGCCGGGCTGTGCACCAGACAAGGGGACAGGCCTGTTGGTGATGATGGTTTCTGTGAGGGAGTGGGTGGGCCAGCACCCAGGAGAAGGCAGCCCCCTGGTTTTCAGCATGAGAGAAAGATGGTCCTAACTCTATCAGTGGCCCTCATTTGTCCATGTATATGAGCCAGGTCCTGTGCTGAAGTTTTCACATTGATTATTTTTAACAATCCTTAGACATAAAGAACTATTATTATTCTCTTGAGAAAACTGAAGCCCAGAGAGATAAAGCCACTTACTCATGGTGCACGATGAGTCGGCAGCGTAAAATTCAATTTCATGTTTTTCTCACCAGAAGACCCTGCTCTTATCCCCCACATCTTACTGTTGTTGACACCACTTGCGGTTGGTACCTGAGCTTATTATTCACTTCCCGTGGCCTTGTTCCTCTATTCCTTTTTTTTTTTTAAAGATAGAGTCTTGCTCTGTCGCCCAGGCTGGAGTGCAGTGGTGCGATCTTGGCTCACTGCAACCTCCACCTCCTGGGTTCAAGTGATTCTCCTGCCTTAGCCTCCTCAGTAGCTGGGACAACAGGCATGTGCCACCATGCCTGGTTAATTTATTGTATTTTTAGTAGAGACGGGATTTCACCGTGCTAGCCAGGATGGTCTCGATCTCCTGATCTTGTCATTCGCCCGCCTCGGCCTCCCAGAGCATTGGGATTACAGGAGTGAGCCACCACGCCTGGGCTGTTCCTCCATTCCTTTATTTCTCTGTTGACTGTTTCTTAAATCTTCCATCCTGGGGGATAGAAGGTGGAAGAATGGAAAGGAGCTGCTGCCATCCCCATCCCCACCCACCTCACCACCACCCCCGCCCCCACCATGTACATTTCTATTTCATTTTCCCCCACACACGTCCATGTAAGTCTTCATTACCCCCAAGCAAGAATATTTCAATGTCAAGACCTGCCACGGCATAAGGACTTTGCCCACAGCACTAAATTTAAAAGTGATCATGCAAATTAATCAAGTGGCCCAAAGCCTTGATTGTGCAGACAACCTCACTGGAAAATGCTCCATTCTGATCTCAGTCCCCATCTTACTCAACTCACTGATGAGTCTTCATAAAGTATCCTACTCAATTATCCCTCTGACAGTCCAGATGGAACAGACAAGGGAGAGACCCTTTTCAAGACAATTCTTAAAAATATACACAGAATAGTATGGGGAATAGGCACTCTCTTGTATTGCTATCAAATAGGCAGAATGAAAGGATCTCTAGCAATTTGATGATATATTTCAAAACTCTGAACAATATTTATGTTCTCTGCTCAAATGATTCTGCATCTAGAAATTTATCCTAAGTCAATAATTGTAGACATGTGCAAATATTTGCACGCACAGAAACGTTCATCATGGAATTGAATTATAATAGTGAAAAACTGGGAACGAAGTGTCAGTGTTAGGGTCTTGGCTCAGTAAATGATGACTCATCCATGCATTATAATATTATACAGTAATAAAAAGGGTTTCATAAGGAATATTTAATGATTTGAAGAAATGATCCTAAAATATTAAGCAAATATTTCAAGAAAGTTCTGTTCATAATGGCATTCACTAGTCACATGTGGCTATTTAAATTTTAATTGATTATAATTAAATAAAATTAAATATTTAGTTTCTCAGTGACACAAGGCACATTTCAAGTATTCAATAGTTATGTTGGATGGTGCAGATATAGAACATTTCCATCATTTGCAGAATTGTGGGCACTAAATAGACTATGATTTCATTTTTTCCAATATATGTCTACATATAGAAAAATATTAGAAGAAAATATGCCAACTAATAATGATGATCTTTAGTTGGCGAGATTGGATAAGAGGTAAGCAAACTTTTTCTATAAAACGACGAATAGTATTTTTATTTTATTTATTTGTTTTGAGACAAAGTCTTGCTCTGTCACCCAGGCTGGAATACAGTAGCATGATCACAGCTCACTACAGCCTTGACCTCCTGGGCTAAAGCAATCCTTTGCCCTCAGCCTCCTGAGTAGCTGGGAACACAGGCATGTACCACCACATTCAGCTAGTTTATTTTTATTTTTATTTTGTAGAAACAGGGATCTCACTGTGTTGCCCAGGATGATTTTGAACTCCTGGGCTCAAAAGATCCTCCCATTTTAGCCTCCCAAAGTGCGGGGATTACAGTCATGAGCCACAGCACCCAACCCATAGTAAGTATTTTAGACTTTGTGAGCCATGCAGTCTGTGTTGCAGCTACTCCGTCTGCCATTTTAACAAGAAAGTAGCCATGGGCAGCACATAAATGAATGGGCATGCTTGCATTCCAATAAAACCTTAATGACAAAGACAGGTGGTGGGCTGAATTTGGCCCATAGACCATAATTTGCTGACCCACCAGATTCGATAATTAGGAGTAAAGTTTTTTTTCTACTTACTCATAGCTAAATTTTAAAACTAAGTAATGTATATCCTTTATTTTAAAATAAAACTCAGCCTTTCTAGACACCAATAACATTCAAGTTAAGAACCAAATTAAAAATGTAAACCCATTTACAGTAGCTGCAAAAAAACCAAAAGACCTAGGAATACATCCAACCAAGGAGGTGAAAATCTCTACAAGGAGAACTACAAAATACTGCTGAAGGAAATCACAGATGACACAAACAAATGGAAAAACATTCCATGTTCATGGATTGGAAGAATCAATATTGTTAAAATAGCCATACAGATCAAAGTACTCTACAGATTCAGTGCTAGTCCTACCAATCTACCAATGTCATTTTTCACAGAACTAGAAAAAATATTTTAAAATTCATATGGAACCAAAAAGCCAAAATCCCTAAAGCACTCCTAAGCAAAAAGAACAAAGTTGGAGGCATCACATTCCCAAACTTCAAACTATACTATAAGTCTACAGTAACCGAAACAGCATGTTTCTGGTACAAAAACAGACAAATAGAACAATGGAACAGAATAGAGAACCCAGAGATAAAGCTGCACATCTACAACTGTCTGATCTTTGACAAAGTAGAGAAAAATAAGTAATGGGGAAAGGAATTTATATTCAATAAATGGTAATGGAATAACTGGCCAACCATATGAAGAAGAATGAAACTGGACCCTTACCTTTCACCGTATACAAAAATGAACTCAAGATGGATTAAAGATTTAAATGTAAGACCTTAAATTACAAGAATCCTAGAAGAAAACCTAGGAAATATCACTCTGGACATGGGCCTTGGGAAAAAATTTATGACTAAGTCCTCAAAAGCAATTGCAACCAAAACAAAAATTGTCAAATGGCACCTAATTAAATTAAAAAGCCTCTGCTCAGCAAAGGAAACAATCAACAGAGTAAACAGATACAGCATGGGAGAAAATAGTCATGAACTGTGCATCTGACAAGGGTCTAACATGCACAATCTACAAGGAACTTAATTCGACAAGCAAAAAACAACTCGATTAAAAAATGGGCAAAAGACATAAACAGACACTTCTCAAAAGAGGATATACAAACATATTTAAAAATGCTCAGGGCCACTAACCATCAGGGAAATCCAAATCAAAACCACAAAGTTATACCGTCTCACACCAGTTAGAATGGCTACTAAAAAGCCAAAAAACAACAAATGCTGGTAAGACTGCAAGGAAGCGGACCACTTATGCACTGTAGGTGGGAATGTAAATTAGTTAAGTCACTGTAGCAAGCAGTTTGGAGATTTCTCAAAGAACGCAGAACTGTCATTCAACACAGTAATCCCATATCCAAAAGAGAATAAATCATTCTACCAAAAGGACACATGCACTCACATGTTCATTGCAACCTATTCATAACAGCAAAGAGATGAAATTCAGCCTAGATGTTCATCAGTGGTGAATTGGATAAAAAAAATGTGGTACATGTACATGATGAAATACTATGCAGCCATAAAACAGAAAAAAAAATCATGTCCTTTGAAGCAACATGGATTTAGCTAGAAGCCATTATCCTAAGTGAATTTATGCAGGAACAGAAAACTAAACACTGCATATTATCACTTACATGTGGGACCTAAATATTGGGTATTCATGGACATAAAGATGCCAACAATAGACACTGGGACTACTAGATGGGGGAGGGAGGTGGGCCAGGGTTGAAAAACTATTGGATACGATGCTCAGTATCTGGGTGATGGCATCAATCATACGCCAGACCTCAGCATCATGCAGTATACTCAGGCAAAACCTGCACATGTACCCCTTAATCTAAAATAAAAGTTGAAATTATAAAATAAAATGTGTGCATCTACTTTACATATTATATATATATATATATAATGTGTGCATATACACTTTATTTTATATCTATCTATTTCTAGACTTGAAAGGTCTGGGTGCAGATACATAGAATTTTTACAAGACAATGCTAATGTTGAACTATTAAGTTATTCAAACTACCATACACCCAGAACATTATGTAACTCCTTCTCAACCCTGCTGAGGGTCTGTCCTGCCACTCACACTTTCCATGTTTCACTGCACAAAGAGCACCTGCACTAATGCTCCCCAAGATATTATTCCTCTTAGTTTATTAATTTAACTGCTTCAGAGCACACCACAACTCAGTGTTTGTCTCTGAGCTTGCCAAGATGGAAATGTACATCTTAGGAAATGATTCCTTGGAAAAGGCAACCTCTGCACCCTTCACTCAACATATTGCCAGCAGGGTGTCCTGCACAAGAGTCTTTTCAGGGTACATTTCATGATGATGTCTAATAGAGGTTCCAATGAATCTCTGACTACACGGGGAGCTCTAGTGGGCACTGTGGTCAGTACATGGATGAATGCATTCTGCGGGACTGCTGGTGCTCTGGAAGGACTTCTGGACTAACAGGCCTCTAATTGGTTCTGTATTCTGGTCTGAATCCTCACCTGAAGAAAGAGAGGCTTGCATTCCACTCATTCTGTGGTTTTCAAACTGTGCTTCTTAAGTTCTGGGAGAAGAAAGGAAACAGCTGAATTTTAGGGTCCAGGCCCTCACTCTGCTTCAACCAGAGCAGTTCCCGACATACATCTGCTCTACATATTGAGTTTCTGAGTTGGACTTTGACCAAATAAAGGATTCTTCTGCTGCTGGGGAAATGAGGGTCAGGGGAAAGGGGTGAGAAAAGACAGTGCGTAATTGTCATAAACTGGTATGCTATAGCCATGTTTCATTGGTTCAAAATGGTGTTTTAAATTTTTTATAATTTGAAACCAAGGTTTAAAAACCAGATTTCATATCTAAAATTAGAAAAGAAACCAAAAACCAAGAAACAACCAACTACATCTCTTTGGCTTCTCTTAAAAAGTCAGAAAATCCGGCCACATACATCTCATAATCCCTCACGCTGGCCCTTTGCTGGTGCTGAGAAGCAGTCACTCCCTTCAGGAGGACTCGTACCCTCAGTGCACCCTGTCATGACAACTCCCTCTTGCACACCTCCTGGACTTCCCCATTCACGCACATTTCCTGCCTTGGCTCTTGTAGGCATTTGGGTTCAAGACTCTGAAGCCAGACAATTGCAAAGGCCCTTGTCTGTCCGTATAGCCTACTGGATTTCTGTTACATGCTTGGCAATTAATATTAAAATTAAAGCTACAATCCTTTCTTCAAAGTCACCCTAAGTTTGTGAACACCTTAGACACAGATTTCCTGCTCATGTTACGTGCTAGAGTCAAGAGCTGATTTTCTCATGAACGAAGTACGTGAAGCCCCTAGCCATACAAACAGGTTTTCCTTCCAAGGAGTGCCGTGTGGAGCTGCACGGGAACCACTGGAGTTATTCTCTAAATCTTTTTGTTGTTGTTGTTCCTTCCCTACTTCTGCCTGCAGGATAAAATTGTTCTTTTTGGCCCCCTTGAAGTAGTCCTGAACAGGGAGTTTGAGTGAAACTCACATGAGTCATTTCTGGACATTAGTATTTTACATGATCTGAAACCCTGGGCTCCCTCTAGAACAGAGACTGGCAACTTTTAAGATGGTGGCTGTACCATCAGAACTCCTATCCCTAAGTGACTAGTGAACAGAGATCTCTACCAACTCATGATAGACATCTATGATGAGCAAGACATAAAACTGTGCTGTTTGAAGCCATGGAGGCTTAGGGTTGTTTGTTACTGCAGCATAACTTAGTCTATCCTGACTACTTAGGTGGTCTGACTGAAAAATACCATGTTCAAGCCCCTAGTCTCCATTTTACACTAGCCAAACTTACCTCTTCTTTCTTTGAAGTCCCTTTCCTTAAATCTAAGCATAATGTTAGAATATTGTTAAGCATTACCTGCCATCATTTCCTCATCTCTTGGCGTTGCTCTGCACTTGAACTCTACCATCCTTTCCCCACTTATATAATAGATTGGAAGTCACATGTGTTTCCTACTTTGAATAATTCATCTCCACAGAATCTCAGTATTTCAGTTATAACATTTATTTCTTTCATTTTAATATTTTATCATTTTTGTCCTAAATGTATGACCTTAACTGGTTGCCATGCATTTCATTTCTTTTTGCCTTAAATATTTTAAAAGTTTCAAGAAACACATATTACTCACAGAGGGCATAACAAAAAAATGCTTGGCTTTAGTTCTGTGTTATTTAATTATAACTTTGTGTCACTCAAGTGATTATTTTTCTTCTCTTGATTTCTTTCTGCTTTGGCTCTAGTCTTTGTCTTCCCTAGAATATTTTAATGCCTGGCATTTGGCCAGGGTGCCTGTTGCTGGAGTGTGAACTACACAGCAGTGGGACCTCTGGGCCTCTCTAGACATTAAGGTACCAAGGATTTTGAAAGTCCCAGAGTTGGTGCTTTTGCATAGTCATGAAGCACAGGCTAAGGAAAATTTAAAAATTGAAAGTCATGTTTCCTTCATCTGTTGCTACTGCACAGAGTATTAGAATAGGTCATTTTTGAGGATAAGAATTAACCTATAACTAACATATATTCTATATTCCACCATATATGACCAGTAATAGTTTAAGGGCTTTATGTCAATTACCATCACACTTCACAAGAGAGATCCTACTAGTTCCTCATCTCACAGAGAAGGCAACTGAGGGGGTAATTTATCAGTTACTCAGTTCATCTAACCCTTTGGGGGCAGGGAGGGCCCAGCTATAAGGGGCCATCGGGGGGCATATAGATACAGAAGGTGAGTTGTGGGGGTGGGGAGGCCTCACTCATCTCCACATTCACTCATTTCATTGTTCAAGAGTTGCTTTTTCCACCCTGCCAAGGTGAGTGTGGGGTGGTGGATCTGCCACTCTCCAGTTGGGTGACCTGTTGTCAGCTTTAAATGACTGCATTAAATAAATGTTACAATTCCAACATCATACTTCTTATGATAATCTTTTCCCCTGAATTCAAACATGCTAGCTAGACATAAGGCTCAGCCCCTTCAGGGTTTTCCCAAAGAACCTACTCATACTTAGCACATCATGTTTTGAGAATCATGTGTATAGATCTGACCAGGCCCAGGAGGGGTCCCTTTACACCCTCTCACCAGCACCCCATCCTTTCCTTCTAGCACCTTCCCGAAACACCCCGAACTCCCACCCCCAATCCCTTGTCACGATGGGGAGGCACTGGGATGACTGGTCCACTTCTTCCTCAGGGTGTAGCCTCATTTTTTTTTAAGTGTCACATGAGCTCAGCAAAACCTTCCTCAGATGGGATTCTTATACCGGCTGCAGCAGCAATAACATTTTCTCTGTATCATTATACTCAGGAACTGACTTTTTAACTGAATTACCACCTGAACCTTAACTTTAGAGGCAATACCTAAGAATTATACACATTTGCCCTTAGTTAATTTTAAGAAGATGCTTGAAATAGGAATAACTCAAACTTGAAGTCTAATAATCTAAAAATAATGAAAAATCATTAATGAAGTATCAATGACTCAGTTGAGGTCAACTTTGTAGAGACTGAAGATTATAACACTAAAGCCTATGGGGGTTCCAAGATCCAGATTACTGAAATGTTATACCTTTTTGCACCAAGTGTCCTGAGTTACCACATAACACAATAAGACAGACGTTCCTCTCCACACAACACAGACATCTCTTACTATTTAAGGCTCCAACTAACAAGGAAAGAATCCGTAGTTAACTTCCTGAAGCCGAGGAATAATTTCCTTTTAAGTTCCTTTATATTTCCTCTTCATTTCTTAACCTTGTAAATGTCTGATCTCCATTTTTAATTTATTCCAAGATTGTTAGAGTGTTTCCTTTTCCCACCATTTCTACAGTATTATATTATATACCCCACCGTTTCTAATGCTAGTGCCATAGCAGCTGACGTCCTTTATCTCCATCTAAATCCCCATCAAAAGCCATTCATCTACAGGTCAAGTGCAATCTGTTCCTTCTTGATGTTATGGCTTGGTAGGAATCTAGCTATAGCTCTGTGTAGTACAATAAATGGATCGCAGCACAGCCATCCAGTCATTCTTGCTCTCTGCTGGCTGGTTTAAAAATTGGCAAGACTGTACTGATTGAGGAGATTGAAGGCAATGAGCTGAATCGACTAGTTTTACTGCACTGTAATGTGAGTCAAATGTCTCAATGTGGCCTGCACCTTCTCTTCTTTCTTTATAACCTTCCTTAACATCTGTATATAAAACCAACTCCTTTCTTTGCTTCATGCCTCTCTCCTATTTCCAAAAAAATGCTCTACCAAATCCCAAATACAATTTTTTTTATATAATAGTGTGGATCCCTTAAAACATGCCCTTTAGAAAGTGAAAACACTAATCCAAAGTAAGACTTGAAAAAGTATAATTTTAACCTAGTCTTGTTTTTGTGAACTAGATAGTACAACGTCAGGTATACTATCAGAACCTCAGATATAAATAAGGATATCAAACTATAGCCTTTTAATGCTCTATTTTTGCAGTATTTAGCTCACAATTTCCATTTCAGCGATGCTAGCCTCATGTTTGACGAGGCTGACCTCGGACCATAGTTTCTCTGTGACCATTAGTGATCCCAGCCAGCTACTGAACCTGACCTTGGTTTGTGTTCAGTTACCTTTGCCTCCTGGTCCACTTGTTCTCAAGGTCTCTCATACTTGCCACACCAGCTGTTTGAGGGTAAAAACCCTGGTGAACATAGGCACACTATTTTTGGTTCACACAACTGCCTATGCCTGTGCAAAATGCTCATATGAAAATAATCTAATTTTAGCAAAATCTTTAGAATCACCTTTAAGCAACCAAGCTTAGTTGCTCTACAGCGCCATCTAGTGACACTTAATTTGCATCCCAATCCATCATAAGCCTATTGGAGACTGTTCGCTGAAGCTTTTTGGGCCTTAAATGGACAGCTCTACATTCTCACAAGTTCCCACTATGCTTAATAAATAGAGTATAACTAACTATTGTCAATGGAAGTAGACTTTGTCTACTGCCAAAGGGTACAATACCTTATTTCAAAAATGTATTAAAATTCTTCCTTCTTGCTGATCTTTTTTTCTCAAGTTGGATACATTTCTGCCAGAAATCTAAGAAATTTCTTAGTTTTCAGTTGGGCGAGGTGGCTCACACCTGTAATCTCAACACTTTGGGAGGCCAAGGCAGGTGGATCACCTGGGGCTGGGAGTTCGAGACCACTGTGACCAACATGAAGAAACCCCATCTCTACTAAAAATACAAAAATTAGCTGGGCATGGTGGCACATGCCTGTAATCCCAGCTACTCGGGAGGTTGAGGCAGGAGAATTGCTTGAACCTGGAAGGAGGTTGCAGTGAGCTGTGATCGCACCATTGCACTCCAGCCTGGGCAACAAGAGTGAAACTCCATCTCAAAAAAAAAAAAAGAAATTTGTTAGTTTTCATGTCAGATCATATGCGTCACTTACAAGTATTAACTATGTACCAGGTGCTGACTTAAGCACTTTAACATCTATTAACTAAATTGATTTCACAATGACCCATCAAAATTGTTGTTATTAGTACACACATTTTGCATTAGTGCAAAAACAAGGGACAAAGCATGCCTCAAGTTACACAGCTAGTAAATACTCTCTGAATAAGTATTCCTTTTACTTTATTAATTCCCCTTTGCAAATCTTATTTCTGGGTAACAAAAAAAAGGCTGTTACTAAGTTGTTTAGTAATTTGTGAACTCAAACACTATTGACTTAAAAAGTTAAATGGATTTTGTCTCTCTTAGGTCATGTTGGAGAGAATTAGAGCTCTCTACAGCCATGATGGAGGCTATCATGAGAGATCTTTTGTAACTTGGAATGAAGGTCATCTCCAGCCTTGAAGAGTTAGCTACCTGTAGCTGTCACCGAAGACAGTAATATACGGCTAAAGACAAAACAAAACTTTCATGATTCAGCAAAGCAGTAAGGTTTATAATGTGAGGGAGATAGGCCATGAAAGTGATTTTTAAAATCTAAGAAATTAAAACCGTGTTGATTGTATAATACCCTACCCAAACAGCAATAAATTGGTTGTAGCAGAACTTGGAAAACAGACCAAGAATTTGTGTTTATCCAGAACTATCCAAGGGTTATGGGTCTGGAACCCACAGACATTTCCTTAAACAAAGAAGTATGCTCTGTTTTCAGACAAGATTTGTTACATTTTCCTTGGCTCGAATGATGTTTTTCAAGACTGTCTACCTTTCTTTGAATGAATTTCATGCTGACGTAGCAACTGTGCCAGTTACCAATTTCTTGCCTCTCAGCTCCAAATCCACCCTTTATTACCTACTCTGTGAGAATAGAGCTGGACCCTATAAATATTTCTCCTTTGGTATCTGGGATGATGCTATGCATGTCAGTGGAGGGTGCAAGAAAGATACAAGAGGAGCAAGGGGTTTCTCTTTCTGATTCTGGTCTGTTCTCTTCTCTAGGTTCTACGTGTGGGGCTTCTCCATTGCCAGGTTCCTGCAGCAAGTAGCAGTCACCAACACCCAGTGGCCAGCAGCTTCCTCTGTCACCTCCTGCTTGACACTGGAGTAAATTCCAAAATATGGCACCACCCTGTGAATAGCTTCCTTGACACCTGAGAGGGTGGGTTTCTAGCAAGTTCTACTGGTGAGGCATTTCAGTGGCTTGTCAGCCATCTTTGAGCCACAGCTGTACCCTCTGCAATAAGATCTGTTTCTTCCTGATGGGCTTTATCTAAGCCCTAGCAGTAATGCTGTTCCTTGTATCTGCTATCCTTTTCTTCTGTACAGTGATGTGCATTTCTTACAAATCAATCCTTTATTATCCCAATTCTCTGTTATAGTTAATAATTCTTTATGTTAAACATTCACCCGTTTGAATTACTGTGTGGTTTTCCTCTCTTTTTTGATTAATTTTTCTCTCTTTTGATTGGTTTTTCTCTTTTTTCTATTGAACATTCCCTATTTGAATTACAGTGTGGGTTTTCTCTTTCACAGTGCTGTTTTATCATGGCTGATAGAGCAAGCATCTTTGTGAAATTCACTCAACTTTCCAAAAAAACAAGATTCTTTAAAAGAGAAGTCCCTGAATATGGGGTATAAGCAATCTATTCATGATATAGTAATATTTACCATCATAACTAGGATATTGGAATACCAGTTTTTACACCACATTTTTGTAAGTTTGGTTATTTGCTGTTAACTCTCAGCCCGGTAAAATTTGGATGCGCAAACAGAACCAATTCTAGACCTGAAAATCTGAGTACAGACTTGGGACAGTGGTGACCTCAACAGGACACTACTATTGAGTTAGTCCTGTGTTGGCAGCCATCTGGCTTCTCCAACACCTCTGCTTTACCTCTTGAAATTGCTATGCTTAATGCTACTTTGCTACATTAGGAAACATATAAATGTACCAAAATGGAAAACATTAGTGATCCAAGAAAGAGCCTTATCTTCTGGTTCATTTGCTTTGTGGTCAGCAGAAGAGGTTAGGATAACACAGTGGTTACTGACAATGAACTTGACCTATTAATGGGTCACAAGCCAGTAGCCATCAATGTGCCATGGAAACAAGCCGTGGACCTCACTGGACACTTACAATTTATATTATGGACTAAAATTCTTCTTCTGCACAAGGCAGAAATATAATCTTAATATTCAGCTCCCCAAAGCTTACCAAATTTGGATCACAAAGAGCAAGAAATTAGATGTTGGTCAAAAAGACATTTCTACTTTGAATTTGTAGTGTAAAGTTGTCTTTAATCTGCTGTTACTAGTTTTAAATGAAAGAGTCCAAAATAGACCTTGACCATATTAGGTCAAGAACTTGATCTTCAAACCACTTTTTTTTTAAACAACTGCCCAGCCTTGCTTACATCAAAGGCACTCTATGCAGATCCAAAGAAAAGCATTTGGAGTAGTATATATTATTTTACAATAATTATAGAATTTATTCACACACAGATACAATGATAAAAGAAAGCACTTGTCCATGGAAAGGGATGATTTCTTTCTGCTCCTCTTCCTTGTATATCACCCATCATTGCTAATAAAATCACAAGCTTTAAAACTAAAAAGAACTCATGAACCTACCCTTGATTTCACACAAAAATAGGAGGACCTTTAGGAGTTTACCTAATTTATACTTTTAACCAACGCAGTGAAACTCAGAATGCTCGTCAAAACTGTCCAGCACTTGTTTTTCTTCTCTACATGCTTAGTAAGCTCATTCTCAAACCTGTAAAAACTGCATGAACTGTGCTCCTTGGATGTGTCCACTATGGAAAGTAGAATGTTTAAGTACACATGTTCTTCCTCATACTGATCAGCATGGCTGTTTCTTACCTTTTTAAATATAGGAAACGGTACAACATATATATTGATTTGACTGTTTATTTTGTCGATTTGCTACTCGGTTTCAATCTTTTAGGGAACTTCCGCAGATCGATAACCTTACTCATTACCTGTTGGTCCTTGTTAGTTTCATTCCCTTTATTTCCGTGTTATTGGGAGGTATCCCACTGAAAAATCCTATGTATTATCCATACTATGGACATTGCTTCTCCAAAATCATCACTTACTTGGGTAGTGAAGTGAGAATGGGCTTCACCCATGAAGTTAGATTGTGGGAAATTTCAGAGACTAGGAAGTCCTCTGTGCCACTAGGGCCTTTTCTGTTCTTTACTTTGATGCCTCCTTTCAGGGCCACTGTGTGCCTACATAGTTTGTAAATAGTGCTGTCTGGAGTTGTGCAGTGCACAACATGCACGGCAGTCCTTGGTGATCTAGCTTCTTTTCAGCCTGCTCTCTACATATCTTTCTCCTCCCCTCCTTAGATATAAGAAACTCTGAGCTTCAGTCGAAAGACAACATAGAATTGAAGGTAACCAATTTGATCAGCTTGATTTTCAGTTAGCATTTTGTCCTCAAAGTAGCAGAGGCTTTTTTATTTTTATTTTTTATGTTTATTGCTGCTAATGTTGTGACTTTTGCATTTTTCTTTAACAAATTCTTCTCTAGCATGAAAAAAGAACAAAAAGGGGCAGATACTTGAATCAATTATCTTTTCTGCTAATAGTTCAAGTGGCAGCTTTAAAAATGAAAACAACTGATTCAGATGAAGTTTCTGGATTTTCCTGAGCTTTCTGATATCTCTATAGCAAGGATAATTGAAAGTTGACCACACAAAACTGTCCTCATTATATTGTTATGAAAGACTACATAACAATGAATACAGCCAGGTGCAGTAGTGCATGTCTGTAATAAGCTACTCAGGAGGCTGAAGCAGGAGGATTTATTGAGCTCAGGAGTTTGAGATCAGCCTGGGCAACATAGTAAGACTCCAGCTCAAAAAAAAAAAAAAAAAAAAGAAAGAAAAAGAAAAAGAATACATTCACCATGAGTATTCAACCAGCTAATACTGTCTTAACACAAAAACTTCAACTGATTTCCAGTTTTGCTACAATATAGTACGATATAGTTCTTTTGAACCTGTAAGTGAAAAGGTGCTTCCCACTTACATGAAGCTAAACAGACCACTTTCCCACCCTCCAAAAGCTTAGCGTCTACTCTAAAGCACTTGTGAAGTATTACTTATGTATTTGTGCATGCACACACACATTTAAATACCTAAGACAAGGTAGCAGTTTAAAAAAAAAAGACCAAGATAAGAGAAACAGGAAAATTATCTTATCTTATTGCAACCACTCAGAGTTTTCTTTTAATTTAGACAAAGACATGGAGTTTAAACCGATGTTACTAAACAGTACTTGGTGCAAGAAAGGGAACTAGCATTGTTTTCTATGCTGGGTGCCATGTGCTTTACATGAGCGCTATTGAGTTTCACAATATCCTCAAGAGATAGGTATAGATGAAATACATAAATAAGAGCAACTTAAGAAGGTTAAGTAACTTGCTAGTGAATAATGGGAACTCCTAGATGTCTCTAACTCTCAGGGACATTTTGCCTTTTAAACATTTGTTTGCTTATTTGGTGTTTCATTATGAAAACTGCAAACATAAGGAATAGAAATTATATATCAAATTACAGTGTACCCACTATCCCTTTAGTAAATGTTATTACTTTGCCATATTTACCTCAGAACCTTTTAACTTGAGAATAAAATATTACAGACAAAATTAAAGTCACCATTCCTGTCACTGCCCTTTCTCCTTCTCTAAATCAGCCACTAGCCTGAATCAAGTTTCATTCTTTCCATCCACATTGTCATATTTTTAACATATGTTTCATTCATATGAGTGTATCTGTAAGAAACTAAGACCTGCTGCTTATTTACTTTCTTACCTTAATGCTACCATGATTTATGTGTACTTTTTGTAGTTCGGTTTTCATACTCAAATTTTATTTGTAAGATTTATTCATGCTAACAGAGCCACAATAGGTAGTTCTTGTTTGTGCTTTTAACTACTGTGTATTCTTTTATTGTTTGATTACTTTACAATTTCTTTCTCCATTTCCTAATGGGGGGTATCCACATTTTTTTTGTGTTGCTATTATAAATAATGCAACAATGAATAATCTTTCTACACATCTCTTTGCGTACATGCACAAGAATTTCTCTAGGAAACGTTAAAGAACTTCTGGATCCTAGGGTATGTGTGTTGCTATGGACGAAATTGTGTGTTCCCCTCTATGTCATATATCGAATCCCTAACCCCCAATGTGACTGTAGTTGGAGAGCCTGTAAGATGGTAGTTAAGATAAAATGATTTGGTTATAACAGTGGAGCCCTACCAAGGATTAGTGTCTTTACAAGGGAAGACATCAGATAGTGTGCACGTTCTCTCTTTCTCTCTCTCTCTCTATCTCTCACTTTCTCTGAGTGCACTCAGAAAAAAGGCCATGTAAGGATGAAATGGCCACCTTCAATCCAGAAAGAAGGCCCTTACCAGAAACCAAACCCCGCTGAAACCTTGGTCTTGAACTTCCAACCTCTAGAAATTAACTAATTATGAAAAAAATATTTTCTGTTGTTTGAGACACCCAGCCTGTGGTATTCTGTTATGGCAGCCTGAGCAGGCTAAAACATGCATCTTCAGACTTTTTTTAATTGCCAAGTTGTGTCTCCAAATGAAATGATCCCCACCCCACCAGCAATGAAGATGGTTCTTGTGATCTCCAGTCCTCACCAGTGCTTAGCCTCCCATGCCAGGGCAAAGGCTTCAGTTCTTTGAATTACATCCTCAAGTCAAGATATGCAGGAATGTTACTACATAATGTGTTGTAATTTTAGCTAAACTATAAGCCTGAGATGCGTTTTGAAGGATTTGTGTTTCCAGCCTCTTATACACACCAACTCTTCACAGTTTAGCTCCTTTAAAATAAAAATAACAAACCATGTAACTCGATTTAGCTATCAGATATGTCTCTTTAGAATCTGTATTATATATTTATGACAGGGGTGTTTTAAACTGCAATTAACTCTGTTACCTAATTAATTTTTCTTTCCAAGCTATACAAGTATTAATTATTACACGGTTTTGTTTGTTTTGTTTTTCCTCCAGTCTTTACCAAATGTGGTCTACAAAAATAACTTTAATGTATTTACTCTGGTGAAAGGTAGGATCTCCTTAAATTTTTCTTAATGTTAATGAGTGTAATATTAATATCTATTTAATATTTATGCAAATATTATTAAAATACTCCAAATAACCAGTAAGAAAACTCCCTAGAGTGAGAACAGCTTTGAAACTGGCTCTCTGTTCGAATACAGGCATACCTGACTTTATTGCACTTTGCAGACACTGCATTGTTTACATATTGAAGGTTTGTGGCAACCCTACATTGAGAAAGTCTATCAGTGCCATCTCTCCAACGGCGTGTGCTCACTTCACGTCTTTGTGTCACATTTTGGTAATTCTCACAATATTTCAAAAACTTTTTCATTATTGTTATATCTGTTATGGTGATCTGCAATCTCAATGATCTTCAATGTTACTATTTTAATTGTTTTAAGGCACCACAAACAGCACCCACATAGGACAGCGAAATTACTTGATAAATGTTATGTGTGTTCTGACGGCTCCATGCACCCGTCTTGCCCATCTCTCGCCCTTTCCTAGGGCGTCCCTATTCCCTGAGACACAGAAATATTGAAATTAGGCCAATTCATTACTCTAAAATGGCCTGTCAATGTTCAAGTGAAAGGAAGAGTTGCACATCTCTCACTTAAAATCAAAAGCTAGAAATGATCAAGCTTAGTGAGAAAGATAGGTCAAAAGCCAAGATAGGCTGAAAGCCAGTTAGCCAAGTTGGGAAGGCAAAAGAGAAGTTCTTGAAGGAAATTAAAAGTGCTACTCCAGTTAACACATTCACGATAAAAAAGCAAAATAGCCTTTTTGCTGATATGGAGAAAGTTTAGTGGTCTGTAGAGAAGACCAACCAGCCACACCATTCCTTTAAGCCAAAACCTAATCCAGAGCAAAGCCCTAAACTCTTCAATTCTATGAAGGCTGAGAGAGGTGGGGAAGTTGCGGAAGAAAAGTCTGAAGCTAGAAAAGATTGGTTCATGAAGTTTAAAGAAAGAACTGTCTCCATAACATAAAAGCACCAGGCGAAGCAGCAAGTGCTAATGGAGAAGCTGCAGCAAGTTGTCCAGAAGATCTAGCAAAGATAATTGATGAAAGTGGATACACTAAACAATAAATTTTTAATCTAGACAAAAACAGGCTTCTACTGGAGGAAGATGCCACCTAGGACTTTCATAGCTAGAGAAGAGAAGTCAATGCCTGGCTTTGAAGCTTCAAAGGACAGGCTGTCTCATTTGTTAGGGGCTAATGCTGGTTACTTTAAGTTGAAGCCAGTGCTCATTTACCATTCTGAAAATTTTGGGGCCCTTACAAATTATGCTATATCTACTCTGCCTGTGCTCTGTCAATGGAACAACAAAGCTTTAATGATAGCACCCCTGTTTATAGTATGACTTACTGAATATTTTAGCCGACTGTTGAGAGCTACTGCTCAGGAAAAAAGATTCTGCAAAATATTACGGCTCACTAACAATGTACCTGGTCACCTAAGAACTCTGATGGAGATGTACGGAGAGATTGATATTGTCTTCATGCCTGCGAATACAATACCCACTCTGCAGCCTATGGATCAAGAAGTAATTTTGACTTTCAAATCTTATTATTTAAGACACGTATTTCATAAGACTAAAGCTGCCATAGCTGATGATTCCTCTGATGGATCTGGGCAAAGTAAATTGAAAATCTTCTGGATGCCATCAAGAACATTCATGATTTATGGGAAGAGGTCAAAATATCAATATTAACAAGAGTTGGAATGAATTTAATTCCAATCCTCATGGATGATTTTGAGGGGTTCAAAACTTCAGCAGAGGAAGTCACTACAGATGGGGTGGAAACTGCAAAATAATTAGAATTAGAAGTGGAACTTGAAGATGTGACTGAATTGCAACTAACTCATGATAAAAGTTGAATGAATGAGGAGCTGCTTTTTAAGAATGAGCGAAGAAATTGGTTTCTTGAGATGGAACTACTCCTTGCAAAGATGCTGTGAACATTGTTGAAATGACAACAAAAGATTCTGAATATTACATCAACTTAGTTGATAAAGCAGTGTCAGGATTTGAGAGGACTGACTCCCATTTTGAAAGAGGTTCTACTGTGGGTAAAATGCTGTCAAACAGCACTGTTAATAGAGAAATTTTTCATGAAAGAAGAAGTCAATTGATGTGGTAAACTTCATTGTTACCTTATTTTAAGAAATTGCCAGCAGCCATCAACATCCAGGCAAGACCCTCCACCAGCTAAAAGATTGCAGCTTACTGAAGGTTCAGTTGATCATTAGCATTTTTTAGCAATAAAGTATTTTTAAATTAAATTATGTAAATTTTTCCTAGATATAATGCTATTTCATATTTAATATACTGTTGTATAGTATAAATATAACTTTTTTAAACGTTATTTTTATTGGTACATAATATTTGTACATATATATGGGGTGCATGTGATATTTTATTACAGGCATAGAATGTGTAATAATTAAGTCAGCATATTTGGGGTATCCATCATCTCAAGTATTTATCATTCCTATGTATTGGGAACATTTTAAGTTTTCTCCTCTAGCTATTTTGAAATAGACAACACATTGTTTTCAGCTATAGTTGTTTTCACCCTACTCTGCTGTCAAACATTAGAAGTTATTCCTCTTACCTAACTATATGTTTGTACCATTAACCAACCTCTTTTCACCCCCACTCCCTCCCACATGCCCTTCCTAGTCTCTGATATATATCATTCTATTCTCTATCTTCCTGAGATTAACTTTTTTTTAGCTTCCACATATGAGTGAGAACATGAAATATTTGTTTTTCCATGCCTGCCTTATTTCACTTAACGTTATGACCTCAAGTTCCATCCATTTTGCTTCAAATTACATTATTTCATTCTTTCTTATGACTGTTTAGTATTATATGGTGTATACATGCCACATTTTTTAGTCCATTCATCTACTGATGGACACTTAGGTTGATTCCATATCTTTGGTGGTGTGAATAGTGCTACAATACACATTGGGGTGCAAGAATCCCTTTGATAAACTGATTTCCTTTGGATAAATACCCAATAGCGGGATTGCTAGATTGTTTAATAGCTCTATTTTTAGTTTCTTGAGAAGTCTCCACACTGTTTTCCTTCATGGCTGTACTACTTTATATTACTACCAACAGTGTATGAGTTCCCTTTTCTCCACATCCTTGCCAGCATCTGTTATTTTTTGTCTTTTTAGAAATAGCCATTCTGAGGTGAGATGATAAGTCATTACAGTTTTGATTTGCATTTTCCTGATGATTAGTGATGTTGAACATTTTTTCATATACCTGTTGGGACTATCTGCATGTCTTCTTTGAAAAATGTCCACACAGATCCTTTGACCGCCTTTTAATGGTATTATTTGTCTTTTTTTTCTGCTGGGTTATCTGAATCCCTTGTATATTCTGAATATTAGTCCCTTGTTGGATGAATAGTTTGCAAATATTTTATCCTATTCATCAGGTTGTCTCTTCACTCTGTTGATTGTTTCCTTAGCTGTGCAGAAGCTTTTGAATTTGATATGGTTGTTTAATTTTTGGTTTTTGGTTTTGTTATCTGTGCTTTTGAGGTCTTAGTCAAAAAAAATCTTTGCCTAGACCAATGTCCTGAAGTGTTTCCCCTACGTTTTCTTTCTGGTAGTTTTAGAGTTTTGGGTGTTACATTTAAGTCTATTCCATCTTGAGTTAATTTTTGTATATGGTGAGAGATACGAGTCCAGTTTTAGTCTTTCCAGATGATGTAATCTTATACCTATAAAAACCTAAAGACTTTACCAAAAAACTCTTAGAGTAATAAAATCAGTAAAGTTATAGGATAGAAAATCAATATACATAAATTGTTAGCACTTCTATATACCAATAATGAACTAGCTCAGAAATAAATCAAGAAGAGAAGCCCATTTACAATAGCTACCAAAATTGAAGAGGACACAAACAAATGGAAAGACATCCCATGTTCAGCTATTGGAATAACTGATATTGTTTAAACGTTATCATACTACCCAAAGCAATCTGCAGATTCGGTGAAATCCCTATCAAAACACCAATGTCATTTTTCACAGTCATACAAAAAACCAATCCTAAAATTTATATGGAACCAAAAAAAGAGCCTGAATAGCCAAAGCAATGCTGGGCAAAAATAACAAATCTGGAAGCATCACAATACCTGAGTTCAGAATACATTACAGGGCTATAGTAACCAAAGCAACATGGTATTGGTATGAAAACAGACACAGAGACAGACCAATAGAACAGAATAGAGAACCCAGAAATAAATCATGATGTTTACAGCCAACTGATTATTGACAAAAGTGCCGAGAACATTTGGGAAAGAGTATCCTTTTTAATAAATGGTGCTGGGAAAACTGGACACCCATATGCAGAAGAATGTAAACAGAACTTTTATCTGTACTGGGAAACCAAAAAAAATCAGGTGACTCATTTTATTGTGATTATTTGCTCTTTTGCAGTGGTCTGGAAACAAACCCACAATATCTCCAGTATATTATTACTGGGAAGAAAGAACTCTTACTAGCAGTTCTCATTGTTGTGCTCAGTCCAATATTATATACTATTCAAGTCCACCAGGATCTTTTCTGTGGTGTCATTTCAAGCCAACTCATGTAGAATTATCATCTATACCTTTACAATTGCTCCCTTCTTTCACTGCAAATTAAATGCCTTTAATCAAGAGGTCAAAACCCATGATGGCTAGATTTCAGGAAAGGTTTCACTGATACCACCTCCGGGGATCTCTGATATCTAAACCAATGTATCCATGGATTATTACAGGCGCTCAAGTCAACTAACGTTTCCTGCCACTCCAGCCTCACTCCTTGAAATGAGTTTAGTGATAGCTTATGACACAACCTACCACAGTTTGAGAGGTCAAAATGGCAAAATAGCCAGTCACAAGGCTCTAAGTACGCAAATATTTTAGCTTTCAAAATCCTAGAGAAAGATCTTGCAATAAAGTAGGACAAGTTATTCTTTATTTAGAAACATTTATAACAAAATGTGTAAATTAAGATGGAAAGTCTTATTTTCACCTGTTTCTGTGATGATAGAGGCTTATAAATCCTCTCATTTGTAGATAGGCACTCATTAACTTATTAGCCCAGCGATTCTCCCACTGTGTTCAATGACCTCTTGGAGGCCCTGAGAACCTTTAGCAGGACTGTGGGGTCAAACTGTTTTTGTAATAATACTAAAGCATTATTTGTCTTTTTCATTGTGTTCGCATATGCATTGATGGTTCAAAGCAATGGCAGGTGAAACTGCTAGAGTCTTGCCACGAATCAAGGCAGTGGCTCCAAGGTGTGCTAGTTGTCCTTGCATTCTTCAAGCCACAGGACAGAAAATGTCAGTTTCATTGAAGAATGTCCTTGATGAAGACATAACAATTGTGAATTTAATTAAATCTAGACACCTGAATACAGGTTTCTAAAAACATTACTTGTGAGAAATGGAAAGTACACATAAAGCGTTCTGCATTTCGAAATACAATGGTTGTCTCAAGAAAGGCGCTAGACTGACCGAATGCAGCTGAACTAGCTGCTTTTATCTTAGAACACCATTTCTACTTGGAAAAAATGACTCAGACAAACTGTACCTTTTCTGACTGACATGTTGGGTAGTTTTTTAATGAATGAAGTGATCCTGTCACTTGAAGGAAAATAACCTAGAGTTTTTGTTGCCAATGATAAAATCTGGACTTTCAAGAGAAAATTAAAAATTTTCAAGAACCTAGATTTGCCACCATTAGTCCAACAGTCTCCAAATACTTAAGTATTTTTTAATGAGTTTGGTGGTGACACTAAAGAATATGGTTCTGACATTGTACAGTGAGGTATGTCAACATTTCAGATTTGCATAATTTAGTATACCAGTATTTTCCAAATAACCCATGTTAAAATTATTTCAAAACAGATTGTAATGCAGTAAAACAGGAACTGTTTATTGCTAGGTTTTGGATTCTATATTACAACTAACCTTTAAGAAACCACCACTTGTCAAGCCTTGGTGTGGTATCAAAGAGGAATATCCACAAATATCTAAAAAGGCTACTAAAATGCTCTCCTGATTTCCAACTACGTAGCTGAGTAAACCTGAATTTTCTTCATACTTTAACCCAAAGAATGTATAACAACAGATTGAATGCAGAAGCATAACTGAGACTCTCGTGTTCTATTAAACCAGAAAATTCTTTTGTGTTTTTTGAAAATAGAGCTTTTTTTTTTTTTTTTTTTTTTTTGAGACAGAGTCTCGCTGTGTTGTCCAGGCTGGAGTGCAGTGGCACCATCTCAGCTTACTACAACTTCCGCCTCCTAGGTTCAAGTGATTCTCATGCCTCAGCCTCCTAAGTAGCTGGGACTAAGGCGCACGTCACCATGCCTGGCTAATTTTTGTATTTTTAGTAGAGACAGAGTTTCACCATTTTGGCCAGTCTGGTCTTGAACTCCTGACTTCAAGTGATCTGCCCGCCTTGGCCTCCCAAAGTGCTGGGATCACAGGCACAAGCCACCACACACAAAAAATAAAGTTTTTGTTTTTGTTTTTTATGAAAAGTGTTATGTATGTTAACAAGTAAGGGATGTAACATTTTATTTTTGACTAAATTAATAGACAGTTTAAATTTGCTTTTAATTTCCAATAGGTAAATATCAGTAGATAATTCATTTCAACAAAAACTCTTTGGTTTTTCAATAATTTTTCAAAGTGTAAAGAGGTCCTGAGACCAAAAACCTTGAAAACCCCTCTATTAAAATATTAGAGATCCATGCAGTTAATAGCAGATCTGAAGAGTCAGAGGCAGAGGCAGGTGGATCACAAGGTCAAGAGATTGAGACCATCCTGGCCAACATGGTGAAAACCAGTCTCTACTAAACATACAAAAATTACTTTTAATTAATATCTAAACTTATTGGATAAGGATTATTTCCTGAGTTATGTGGGTAATTGTTTCAAACCATTTCCTTTGCTTTGGTTGGTGTGATGGTTAATTTTGTGGGTCAACTTGGCTAGGCTATGATTCCCAGATGTTTGATCAAACACCAGTCTAGGCTGGGTACCATGGCTCAAGCCTATAATCTCAACATTTTGAGAGGCCGAGGCAGGAGGACTGCTTGAAACCAGGAGTTTGAGACCAGCCTGGACAAGATAGCTAGACCCTATCTCTACAAAAGAATTTTTTAAAAAATTAGCCAAGTGTGGTGGCACACACCTATATACCATTTACTTGGGAGGCTGAGGTCGGGGGATAGATTGAGCCCAGGAGTTTAAGACTGCAGTGAACTATAATTCCAACACTGCATTCCAGCCCCTGGGGCAATAGAGCAAGACCTGTCTCAAAACAAACAAACAAACAAACAAACAGAAACATCAGCCTAGATGCTGCTTTGAAAGAATATTTTTAGATGTGATTAACATTTAAATCAGTAGACTTTAAGTAAAGCAGCTTACCCTCCACAATGTGGATGGAACTCACCTAATCAGCTGAAGCCTTTAAGAGAACAAAAAGTGAGGTTTTCTGAGGAAGAAATTCTGCCTCCAGACCATCTTTGGACTCCAGATGCACCATCTGCTCGTCCTTAGGTCTCCAGCTTGTTGGCCTGCCCTACAGATTTTGGACTTGCCAGCCTCCACAACTGTATGAACTAATTTCTTAAATCTCTCTCTCTCTCTCCCTCTCTCTCTCTCTCTCTCTCTCTCTATATATATATATCATTTATACATCCTATTGTTTTTGTTATTTGGAGAACCTGATTTATAGTTGGGAAGTCTTGACATGCCATGATTTTTTTTTAACATGGAAAATTCATTGTAAGGAGTGGTTGCTTACTAGGATTAACTGAAGAAAATGATTTCCCAAGAGAACTACCTAGTGCTGCCCTCTCCAATATAGTTGCCACTAGCCACATATGGCCTGTTAAGCACCTAAAATGCAACTATGCTAAATGCTGAAATGATATTTTGAATATACTGAGATAAACAAAATAGAGTATTAATATTAATTTTAGGTTTTAAAAAAACTTTTTCATAACATGTCTACTAGAAAATTTAAAATTTTATATGGCTTTCATTATATTTATGTTGAACAGCACTGGTCTAGCATGACTCTCAAAGTCTCCAACTTTAAAGCTCTACAAAGACCTCTTTGGTTTCCTCCCTGCAAGTGGTTGCAACCTAACCATTCTGGGTGCACACAACGATTCCTTCACCCTCACTGTGGTATTTGAGATGCGGCTGATGAAAGGCCAAGGATGGGCATGGCCAATTAGGGAACAACTAGATAAAATTGTCAAGGAACACGGAAGACTGGAGCCAGGTGTCCGAGGAATGGCAAATGTGTACAGTGGCTGACCTAACAGGCAATGTGAGAATGATGAAACGCATCTGTAGTATAAACCAAAACACTACTCTTGGTCATTTGCAGATAAAGCAACCCTGATGAGAGCCACATTATTTCCTTGCTTTATTGTCTTTATGTCTTCATCTGTAATGTGAAGATTTATTCTCCGCCTAAAATTACTAAATGAATTTGAACTGGCTTGTTACACCCCATAGATAATAGTTTCATTGGCTTTGGAGGTGAATGAAGCTATTCGGAATCACGAAAACATAACTCGAGTAAATGAGCTCGAGAATTTTTAAAACAGATTTCTCCACTTGGATGTTTCAGCTACATTCTCATACAACATCCAATTGTGGTAACATTTTTGGGTACAATTAAGAACACGGAGTTGTTTAGTGAACTCTAAGCTAATATAGGTATCAAGCATGTCCGTTGCCTTCTTATGCAGGCTGGAGTAGAGAGGATGATGTGTTCTATCCCATTTTAAAATGTTATGGTTCTGTTTTACTGGGGAAAAATTCCTAAAACATTCTAGAAATGTCTAACATATACTAGGTTATTTTCCTTATAATGCTTCAATTTTGTTATTGCATCATTGACTTCACTTTTCTAATCCTTGGAAAAGTAGAAACTTTTTCACAGTAAGGTCGAGCAGAGTGAAAACAGACTAGACCAAGTCTGGAAATGTGGGTTCTAGTTCCAGCTCTAGGAAATTGCTGAGCTTTTCTGCGATTTATATTTCTCATTCTGTTAAATGAGAAGGTCAACTACATGGTCTTTCGGGTCCCTTCCTCTTGCCTCTAATATTTAATGAGATTGGAGGGAATTCAAAAGACCAGCTTTGAAAGTTTGCATCATAGAGTCTATCGAGTAATTGAAAACCTTAGACAAATTGACTTTTGAAGTCCCTCTTAGTTCAATGATAACTTAGACCTTTTCTACTCAGGAAAATCAAACATATGCCATTTTTCACATTCACAGGTATGGCAGAGGATGTCTTAAGGCTTTATAGTCATTAGGAACAGAAGTACATGGTTCAGCTGTACAGATAAAATTTTTGATTTGAAATAACCACATTTTTCACTTCAGGTCAATTAGACTGCGCTTGCATGGATGCCATCTGGATTTTCCAGAAGGACCCAGAGAAAACATAGCTGGATACCAGACATCCTGCTAAGATGAAATGCCTTAGGGGCTGGGCTCAGCAAAGTGTCTACTAGGGGTAGTTGACAGGCCCATTTGGAGAGAGATTCTAAATCATTAATTATAAGAGATTGGGAATTAAAAGGTCAAAACTGGGCAAGCGGCAACAAAGGCTTTCAACCTGAAAACTGGTCATCCTGTCAAAAGCCCCGTTTGGAAGCAAGCCCTGGGATTATCAAGGAGAGAGCCACACAGGATGAGCGGCAATGGTGGTGGAGACAGAGGGTGGATCTCTTGGCTTAAAAACCCAGGGTTACATAAACACCCCTTACTCTTCTGCTTACCAATAAAGAAATAGAGAACAACCTTGCTTAACATAGTTTCTCAACTGTTCTGAAATTTAATGATTCTAGAAAGAGCTGAAATTTGTGACTAGAAGGTGTAAACAAGTGCAGAGAGTCACTACTGAGGTTTATCATCTTTATGTAGGTATATAACACTTAGACTAAAATTGCCGGAAAGCTCAGGGATACCTGTATCTTAATCCATTAATTTATCTTAACCCACCTCTTGTATGTCCAGGAAGTACCCGTGATAAGCAGCTCTTTGGGGACACTTGAAAATCCTGTATTGACTAGAACTTAGACTGCACACAATGAATTTAGGAATGTAGCAACAGCCTTTTCTATTAACATCGAGGATTTGTGTAGTTTCATGTCAAAGGCTTTACATTAACATTTCCTTGAATTTTGTTTTTACCTTAACTAACGGAAGTGAGGAAGGGTTGAGAATTTATCTATTTGGTGAACTAAGATGCTCCGTAGGTAAAGGAAATATAGTATGAGTGCTTCGTGGTGTTATTTCACAGTGTGAGAGAAGCATTTGTCTTTACACAACACTCAGAGGAAAAGGAGAGGCACGTGAATCATGCAACCCTGCCGCAAAATAAATGGAAATTGGCAAAAAAAACCCATAAAAGTTAATATTAATTGCTTAATGTCAAGGTAAGCCTTTTTTTTTTTTCCAATGAGGTGCTGCAGCGGTACAATATGTTTAAATAGTCTCATTAATATCACATCATAATAATAACCAGCAGCATAGAAGAGAGACTGGAGACCATGTTAATAAAAACACGAAGGTGGCATGATGCTGGAGGGATCATAAATGCAGAAAGAATTGAATTAAAATTCATAAAATCATGACAGATTGGAGCAAAGAATGAGATCAATTAAATGAGTTTAATAATGATAAATATAGAACAGTTATCAGAAGACAGTAATGATTCAATGTATAAATTAAATAGAGGGAATGTGTTAGGAAGTAATACAACAAGGAAAAATATGATCATATATAGGGTGATTATTTAAAAAGACTTTATCAAAATAAATTGGGTACTCAGGGCTCTCATGAGCTCTTTGTTTGAGGCCTATTACTTCACACATACATCCTCTCAGTTCAGACTTGGACTCGGTTCAGATTTCCCCTGCGGGGAAGGCCACACAGACAAGAGGTATGGTGTGGGGAGATGAAGGGTGGTGTTAGACAATGACTAGTTGGGAAGAAAAAAGAAAAATTGGGGCCCCAGTGAGCTTACAGATAGGGTACACACCTGAGGAATGCTTATATCAGAAGATGTAAGTCTGACACGGCCTATCTCCTGTATATTTACAAAAGTTGCCACCTTGGCCTTACATGGCACGGGTCAGCAGTTTGTAAAGGAAATCTAATATGCTGAGTTATCTCTGCGACATTCTAAATGAAGACTTTCCAAAGAAATTGTTTTGTGCGGTTTGGGTCCATTAATAATCAGCCAATAGATGAGAAATCCTGGCTGACTCACTTTTCATCCTAACACTGTTTATTTAACTCAGTGATTTTCAAATCAACTTATATCTTATTCCACGGACAGCTGTTTTTCAAATTCTGATTCCTGGGCCACAAACCCAGACCTGAATCAGAAATGTTTAGGGATTGGGACCATGCATTTTTTTTTTTTTTTTTTTAGTCTGCCCAGATTATTCCAATGTGGCCAGTTTGGGAGCCAATTGAGCTGATATTCATAACTTTCATTTAGTGTTCTTGGAAATGTAATTTGTGAGGCTGCTAAAGCATTGTATTAGATTTACATTTATCTTATATATGAATTTGGTAGAATTTTGAAAAATCTCCCTCTTGCTGTATTAAAAGTCTATGAGAGTGGTTAAATAAATTATTTGAATGAATAGAAATATCCGCATAGGCACTATCTATTAATTAATTTACTGATTGATGAGGATAGGCAGTGATGATAAACAGCTGAAATATGGAGCAGACTTTATCACTTTCATCACCTTTAATGACTGTTGACTTCAATCACTTCACTCAGGGTGAAATGGACCTTAGAATTTACTGCTTGTTTCTTGAGTACTGAGATGCTGAATACTCAAGGATCTAGGGAACTGTAATAAATGTAAAGTACTTTTCATAGGCTGATTTCTTACAGCTAGTTTCACTTAAAAGCTCTCATGAAACTGCAACTAAATATTGTACCAAGAACTGATGAGGGAAAAAAAATCTGTGACAATGACACATAAAACTTAGGGCAAATCACTTTGACTTAATGTAACTCCATTACTCTTTCCACAAAATGAGGGTAATAGCAGTTGGGAACTCTCAACTTCGCAAGTTGAATTAACGGGGTAATAGCTATAAACTCATCTGAGCTATGCTGAGCCAAGAGCTCTTAGGAGAAAGATGTCAGATTAAATCAGTGGTCATTTTAAAGAAGAGATGTGAGAGTGTCAAAACTCATTATTAAGTAGTTACATGTCATTTTTTTTTTCTTATGTAGATAGGGTCTCGCTCTGTCACCCAGTCTGGAGTGCAGTGGTGCAATCATGGCTCACTGCAGCCTTGACCTCCTGGGCTCCAGTGATCCTCCTGCCTCAGCCTCCTGAATAGCTAGCAACACAGGCATGCACCGCCATACCCAGCTAATTTTTAAGTTATATATAGAGATGGGGTCTCCCTATGTTGCCTAGACTGTTCTCAAACTCCTGGGCTCAAGTGATCCTCCTGCCTTGAAATCCCAAACTGCTGGGATTACAAGCATGAGCCACTGTGCCCAGCCATGTACCATGCATTCTAAAAAGCACTGTCTCATTATATTTAGTTTCTGAAATACTTACTAATAAAAACCCTGTTTTAGACATTCAGGGTCTTTTTAAAGTGGAAACCAGAACTTTGGGAGGCTGAGACGGGAGGATCACTTGAGTCACTGTACTCCAGCCTAGGTGACAGTGTGATACCCGTCTCAAAATATAAAATAAAATAAAATGGGAACCAAAGTTGTCAGGGGAACATACATGATATTATGTAACTTTCTGTTAAGAAACGTCCATAGGGATCGTGCCAGTTTGGCTAGAGCCAGATGAGCTAGTCTTGAGGTCCTTGGAGGTGCAAAGTCCTTTTCTGAGATAAAAACCCTTTGACACCTTATTTACTTTTTTGAACGAACTGTATTATCTTGTTGAGAAGAGGGGCAAAGCTAAATCCAAGGGTCTTATTAGTGTTAGTAAAAGTGTATTCAGAAGGCAGTAGGTTCAAGGAACACTGGGCAAGTTAATTCACAGAAATAAAAGCAGGAGCAGAAGCTTTCCTTGACCATTCTGGGCTAGAGTGAGGGAGATGAGACAGACAATAATTAGTAAATGCAATGCATTAGTAAAATGTGTTAAATTGGTAAGTGCTATGGTAAAAAATAAAGCAGGGGTGTGTGTGTGTGAAGGAGTGAATTACAAATTCAATAAAGTGGTCTGTTTGAGCTTCACTGAGAGTGGCATTTGAGCAAAGACTTAAGGAGGTGAGGGAGTTGGCCTGGTGAATACCTGGGAGAAGAGCACTCCAGGCTGAGGGAACAGCCAGTGCAATGGCTCTCGGGTGGAAATGTGGCTAGAGTGAACCAGGAATAGCAAGGCCACTGTGATCAAAGAGAGTCAATGAAGGGAAGATAATAAGAAATGATGTCAGAGAAGTAGCAGGAACTAGGTGATGTAGAACTTTGAAGACCACTGAAATGAGTTTGGCTTTTAATTCTGCCTGAGAGTAAGCCATCGGAGCGAGCAGAGCAGAAGAGGAACATCTGGCTTAGATTTTAAAAGAATCCTGTTAGAGTTTCTGTCATGAGAACAAACTAAACAGAAAAGGGTGGAGACCAGCTAGGAGGTTACTGGAAGCAACAGATGATAGTGGCTTGTATCAGGATGGTATGGAGGTGGGGATGTGTGAAATGGTTGGAAATCCAGATTCCTATTAAAGGTAGAACCAATAGGTCTTCCTGACTAATTGAGTGTGGGATGCAAGAGAAAGAGAACAAGAAAATGATCGCTCTAAGTGTTTATCCTGATCTACTGGAAGAAGGTGTTGCCATCAACTGGGATAGGGGAAGGCTGTGGGTAGAGCACATCTAGAGATGGGGAACATCAGGAGCTCAGCTTGGGTCATGTTGAGTTTGAATTGTCTATTGATCATTGAAGTGGAGATGTAGACAGTTATAGATTCCTGGAATTCAGAAGAAAGCTCTGGGCTGAATATATAACTTGGGAGTTCCTTGGCCTATAGATTAGGATTACCAGATAAAATGTAGCAATGTAACAAAATTTGATTTCCAGATAAACAACAAATAATTTTTTAGGATAAATATGTCCCAAATATATCTTAGGTAATGGATTTAATTCCCTGATATAACTATTAGTAATTATTGTCATTATTGTTAATAATTAATACCAATAATTATCCATCAACATAATTAATATTGTATATCACATGTAATATTTGGGATACTTTTATAGTAAAACATTTTTGGTTGCTTACCTGAAATTTAAACTTCACTGGCCACCCTGTAGCTATATTTGCTAAACTGGGCAACTCTAACAGAGTTGGCATTTAAAGCAATGAGTAGATAATTACCAAGGAAGTGAGTGAGATGAGGAATTAAAAAGGATCAATTGCTCAGCCATGGATCATGCCAACACTCAATGTCAAAACTGATAATGAACTAGGAACTAGGATGAAACTCCAGAAAGTGTGTTGTCCTAGAAGAAAAATAAAGAAGGTATATTGAAAAGGAGGGAGTAATCAACTCAATCAAATGCCACTGATTGGTTGAGTAACATGGAGATTGAGAAATGACCACTGGATTTAGCAACAGGAGCATGACTCAGCAAGAGCAGTTTCAATGACTGTGAACAAAGATAAAAATCTAATTGTGTGGCTTGAGGAAAGAACAGGAAGAGAAGACTTGGAGACATAAAACAACATTTTCAAGAAGTTCTTGCTGAAAAGAAAAGAGAGCTGGTGGAAGAAATGAGATCAAGAGAAGAGGAAAAAAGAAAAAAAAAGATGGGGCCATTAATAGCCTGTTTCAGTTCTGCACTTTTCTCCAGACCAGTGGTTCTCAAATTTTACTTTCTTTAATTTTGTGTGTGTGTTTCATTTTATATTACTTTGTGTTATTTTTACTGCGGTAAGAATACTTATGAGATCTACCCTCAACAATTTTGTAAGTGTATAACACAGTGTTGTTAACTCTGGGCACGATGTTGCACAGCTAGAACTTACTCATTTACACAGTGAAATTTTATACCCGTCGAAGAGCAACTTCCCATATATCCCCTTCCTCCCCGTCCCTGGCAACCCCCATCCTACTTTACACTTCTAGGAGTTTGACTATTTTTGATACATTATTTAAGTTGAATCATTCAGCATTTGTTCTTCCGCGCCCGCTTTACTTCACTTAGCATACTGTCCTCCAGGTTCAGTCATGTTGCAGCTTATGTCAGGATTTCCTTCTCTATTTAGAGAGCTAAATACTACTCCATTGTATGTATATGCTGCAAAGAAAAAGTGGTTCTAATACTTCAGTGTATGCCAGAAGGATTGTGATAACACAGATTGCTGTGTTCCAGGCTCAGAGTTTCTGATTTAGTAGGTCTGGGATGAGACCCAAAAACTCGAATTTCAAAAAAGTTCCTAGGATATAACTGATGCTGTCATTTAGGGACCACATTTTGAGAACCATCTAGACTTTGCCCTGCAAATAATGTGAACTCAAAAAACCTGCTGCCACCCATAAAACAGGATGAGATTAATGCCAAGACACTCAAAATACCCAGCTTTCACATAGAGGGTCTCTTCTGGCTGGGATCTGGCCAAAATGTGACCCTAATTGTGAGTGAGAAGTATAAATATTATCCTGAAAAAAAAAAGTTAAAACTCTTGCTTGAATATAACAAGACTATGAAAATTAACAGAAGCATTATATTAGAATTTCTGAAGTCATTTCCATTGAAATCAAGAATAAGAAAACCATGCTGCTCTTACCGGTGTTATTTCACATTATTTGGAATGCTTAGCTAATTAAACTAAAGAAAAACAATTGGCATGTATATTGTACAAAAAAGGTAAAATTATATATCTTTGCATGTAACAGAGAACAGAGAAAGTCTAAGATTTTAATAAGAAATACTACTACAATTAAAATAAATTAATAAAGTATCTCAAATCAAGATATATACAGTACATAAAAATCATTGGTCTTTCTCAACATGAGCAATAACTAGACATGGATATAAATTCTTTTCTAAATAACACATAAAAGCATTATATATTACTTAGGAATACATATAAAACCATTATATATTATTTAGGAATGCAAACATACATTTAAAAGATGTTCAAATATATCAGAATCATACACACTGGCTTCTAGAAACTAGTCACATCTCTAGAAAAGGGGAAGATGAAAGAATGTCATCATACTCTACAAATATGTCAAAATGTTAAAACCTAGTAAGTATGAGAGGGGGGGTACATGTTGCCTTGGATATTGTTTTATACTTTTCTGTATATTTAAAATTAATAATCTGTTTTGCACTTGAAATATCTTTTTTAAAATCATGATAAAAATAACAATAATGGCTAAGAAATGTTTTTAATTGTTAAGTAAATTACCTATAAAAAAAACTATAAAGTCATTTTTAAAGACAAAAGACAAGATCTAAACAAGTGGAGAGACATGCCAGTACTCCAGAAAGGAGAGTGTTAATGTTAATTCTTAGAAAAAGTAATATCTAACTATGATGCAATTCCTGTTAGAACCACACTGAATTATGTCGTGGTCCCTTTGGGCTGCTGTAACAAAATACTATAGATCGGATAGCTACTAAACGACATAAATGTATTTTTCATAGTTCTGAAGGCTGGGAAGTCCAAGATCAAGGTGCAGGCAGATCAGTGTCAGGTGAGAGCCTATTTCATGGTTTATTTACGGTGCCTTCTGGCTGTGTCCTCAACGGGGAAAGGGACAAACAAGCTCCCTTGGACCTCTTTTATGAGAAAACGAATCCTATTTATGGGAGCTCTGCCTTCACAAACTAGTTGCCTCCCAAAGGCTCTACCTTTCAATACCATCACCTTGGGGGTTAGGATTTCAACATATGAATTTGGAGACGGTGCAAACATTCAAACCATAGTAAGCCATTTTACAAAACTACATTAAATGAATGTAAAGTTCAAATGAAAAAATCACGGAGTGTCTAAGAGTAGGCAAGAAAATTATAAAAATAAAAAATAGAAATAGGGAGAATTGCCCTGCCAAAGATTAACATATTATAAAGTCACTATAATCGAAACAACATTAAAAGATGAAGAAAAGTATCAGCGGATCAGAAATTGATCCTGAAATAAATGCAATTATATATAAGAATTTAAAATATGGAAAGAATGCTGTTTTAACTCAGTAGGAAAAGATCGATTTATTTTTTAAAATATAAACTGGCCAGCAATCTAGGAGAAAACAAAACTAAATCCACTATCTCATGCCATCCACAAAAATAAGGTTCTGATGGTTTAGAAATTTAAATCTAAGGAATGAAGAATATGAACAGCAATGCACAGGAGGGACATAAATATGTGTTTTATAATATTATGAAAAAAGCTGAGATCGGACCACTGCACTCCAGCCTGGGTGACAGAGCGAGACTCCATCTCAAAAAAAAAAAAAAGAAATATAATATTATGAAAATACACTCAATGTTATTAGACCTCAGTAATAAGCAAATTGAATAAATTGTGGTTTTACCAATAACTTGGAATGTGACGTTGTTTTAAAATTACTGAGACAGTGATGAAAAAACCATATTGCTTAAGTGTGATTTTTTTTAATCAATCAAAAAACATACTACACGTGAACATGCCAATTTTTACAGGTCCATATGAGCATAAGAAAAGATAGGGACCAAGGTACATCAAGCTGTTACCATTGCTTATTTGTAGGGTGAGGACAGAAGGGAGTGGAAGAAGGTTATTAACGTTGTTCTTACATATATTTGAATCTATTTCCCTTTGTAAAATAAGCAGACTTTCTGGTATAATTAAAAATAATAATTTCAAATATTTAGGCATATTGGGAAAATTAAAACAAGGGAAAAAATGAATTGGCCTTGAGAGGTATAATGGCCATTTTCCTAGAGTGGTGGTAAAAGAAAGGAGAGGATGGGGAGAGATTAAATAAACTAGTTGTTTATTGAGAACTTGTTTAGCACAGGCAGAGTTCCTGGAGCCCAGACAGACACACGAAATATAAGACACAGACCTTACTTTCTATTTGCATAAAATCTGATGGCGGATGAAATTAAAACACTTGAAACCATTTAAATATAATGATGCAGGCCCCTACAAAACTGTCAGCTTATTCATCTTTTATATAACGGTAGTTTCCTTTTCAGTAGATGAAAATGTGAAATTTTCTTAACATGTTATAAGGCTGAAAAATGGACTTGTAAGTTTTAGAATAAGGAGTTGTGGAAATAGCAAAACTTGGTAAGATCTGAAGAAATAAATGAAAACCTGATTGGGAATCTTTTGGAAAGTTCTTGAGCAGATGCATTATGTATGCATTCACTTTGTGGGATAGTGCTTTGCTGAAATATAAATAATTCTATTTCTGTAAATTGATTTCCCCCCCAATTTTAATAATTTAAGTGTTCTTGCTATTAAAATGTGAAAAAAAAGTATTAAATTTTGCTTTGAATTTTAGTAACGTAATCAGAACCATCACTGCAGGAGAGAGGTCAGTTTCATTGTGTGGTTGCTAGCATAGAAGCTGTGCTCCCATTAGGATCAGGCATAAGAAAGGGTAATTGTCCCTCTGAGTGCTTCTCCCTCTGGGAAGCAGAGGTCAAGATAGAATTAAAAACACATGGCTAGGTGCGGTGGCTAACGCCAGTAATCCCAGTACTTTGGGGAGGCCGAGGCGGGCGGATCACCTGAGGTCAGGAATTTGAGACCAGCCTGGCCAACATAGTGAAACCCTGTTTCTACTAAAAATACAAGAATTAGCCGGACGTGGTGGCAGGCGCCTGTAATCCCAGTGAGCTGAGATCGCGCAGTTGCTCTCCATCCTGGGGGACAGAGCGAGACTTCGTCTAAAAAAAAAAAATGAATTAAAACTACAGCAGATTTATTGGAGGAAGTTTCTGTGAAAGATAAAGGACCAAAGGAGCAAGAGCAGACAGGGAAACTCTTCAGACCATGAGAAGGAAGGAGAGAAGAGTGAGGAAGAGCCTACTCTCACCCTCTCAGTGTGGTACAGCTCTCAGAAAGTCAGCCTGCTCAAGAGGGATCCACGGAGCAAGGACTTCCCGTGAGACAAGCCCTGCATTGGGCAGGAATGGCCAGGCTCTAGTATCCCCACCATCCTCAATAAGAGAGCATGGTTTCAGTGTGTGAGTATGTGTGCATGTTGCACAGGATCCAGAAGGTCCTGCCGCTCGCTGGAGGCTGTCGGCTAACTACACTCCTTGCAACAGGCTCTCTCTTCAAGGGAAATTTGAATGGCACAAATCCAGGACCACTGCAGTTCACACTGTGTGAGCTACTTCTCCATGCATGATCCGGGGCGGCTCCTCCACAGTTACTGTGAACTTTGCTTCCTGCGGAGAAGCTCAGAAGAGGGAGGTCAGATGAACCTCAGCCCCCATCACTGCGGTTAGTTTTGGAGTTGCAACTGGCACTCATTTTCTCTCTTCTCCACTATTTATTCCAACTCCCCTTCACCCTTGGCCATTACTTCTGCAAGTCTTGGACGCTTACTTGGTGATGTGTTCCAGACCACATTACTGCAGGGGCTGAGCCCTGAGTGATCTCTGGCCAAAGTTGCTATACAAGGGGGTCCCTTCACAGCATAAGTGGGCGTGGAACTACTAAGAGGCACCCAAGTATGTCACCTGAGTTTCCTATGTACTCAATGCCTCAGCCTATTAAATAAAAATGTTCTTACCTTCTCTTGCTGATCAAGATCAATTTACTCCCACCAGGATGGTCACTTCTCTTCTAACTTGCTGGTCTCTGGACACAAAGAGCCCAAGATGCCCTGGAAGTCTGCCCTAACTTTGTGTTCAGTGGAACTCTGGCTTTGCTCCCTGGCTAGAATGCACCCACTTTGAGGACCAGGAGTTCTAACCCTACAGCCACCACCACTGTGCAGCCAGGAAGTGAAATGACCCCTGTGAGTTATTGGAATAGATGAGAAGATGGTAGAAAGGAACCACTCCTGCCCCTTGGTTCCTGGGTCCATGCATTCTTCTCATTGGAGACACAGCTCCATGCCTGAGGACAGACCTCCACAAGTCTCTGGGTCAGTGCATATGCTGCATCCTGGAGGGGGATACCCACTCTTACAGAATATTGTGTCTGTGCTGGCACTGAAGTTGGGCCATTAGAAGGTTATTCCAGGCCAGGCGCGGTGGCTGATGCCTGTAATCCCAGCACTTTGGGAGGCCGAGGCGGGCTGATCACCTGAGGTACGAAGTTTGAGACCTGCCTGACCAACATGGAGAAACCCCATCTCTACTAAACATACAAAAAATTAGCTGGGTGTGGTGGCACATGCCTGTAATCCCAGCTACTTGGGAGGCTGAGGCAGGAGAATCCCTTGAATGCAGGAGGCAGAGGTTGCGGTGAGCTGAGATCGCACCATTGCACTCCAGCCTGGGCAACAACAGTGAAACTCTGTCTCAAATAAAAAAAAAAAAGAAAAAAGAAAAAAAGAAGGTTATTCCAGGGCTCTTTGAGGCTGGCTGCTTCTGGACGATGTGGTTTGTGGTACAACAAGTTGGGCCTATGGTTATAGGCTTCCTTTAGTGTAAAGTGGGTCTCCTGTTAGAGGTTATGTTACATGGAATTCCATGCCTGTGAATCAGACATTCCATAAACTCCCAAATAGGAAGCTTAGCAGGCTGAGGCTCCGAAGGCAAGCAATGCAAACTTTTACCAGTATAGCTACCTATTCTAATGAGAATCACTGGCCCTCCAATGATGAAAGGGACCCAATGTAGTCAAGTTGTCACCAAGTGGCAATTTGGTTTCCTCAAGAGATGGCACCATATTGCAGGATCAGCATTGGTGTCTATTGTTGGAAGATAGGACATTTGGAGGCAGCCATGGCTAGATCATGGGAATTCATGCTGTTGGACCCATCTCTGCTTCTAAGGCAGCTTCATTCATGTGCAGGCCGTGCTAATTCTGGGGTAGCCAGTGCAAAGGCTGGACAACACTGGCTGCCCAAGTCATTTTTGTCTGCTTGCTTATTCAATGCCTCTTCCTTGGAAAATGCTTTCTGGTAGGGTCATCACTTTCTTCATGTTTCCAAGAACCACCCAGCCATAAATCTGCCTATCTCCTAAGATCCTCGACAGGGTGTTAAATCCAATGTCCCAACATAGTGTCCCAAGACTATGAAGTCTTGGTTTTCCATTCTTATGTTCTGGCCTCTTTGATCAAACACCCTCAACATCAAATCCTGGGGTTATTTCCCTTGGCTTCTGCCAGTCCATAGTAGCTAATTCTTCCAGCCTTTTTGGGATGTAATCTTTTTCTTCCCTTATCAGGCATAGCATGTCCTCAGAAGTGGTATGCTTGGGTTTAACCCAGTTTATCCATCTGGCACCAGGAGAAGAGGTAGTAAACTAAGGAGACACTTGTTGTACTGAAGAAAAGAGGCCTCTGGGGCGTCCTCCTTCCTGAGCAAAGCTCTAAACTTGTCGGGGGTGGGGCACTTCTGCAGCCTCTAACAGCCTGGGAGTTTGCACAGTCACAGTCTTCAGGGTTCCTTCGCCCCGATGTCCTCATTCAACGTTTTTAGGTCCCAGCTTTTCACAACTAGGGCCCGAACCTTAGCATAGTAGACTTGCCTTGACTGACCATTCATTATCTTTGTAGTTCTGCAACTCTATTAAGCGTTGACTTTACACCTCAGCTACATCCACTTTGCACTGCTGAAGATAAGGGATGCTTTGAAAGCTACCAGAAAGAACCTTTGTCTTTCATACTTATTTTTAAAACTCAGGTTTATTAAGATAAAATCTACATACAGTAAAAAAATAGAGGTATAGTTTGATCAGTTTTTGAAAAATGTATCTATTAGTATAACAACCACCACAGTTGAGACATGGAACACAAGCACTGCCCCAAAAATTCCCTCATGATGCCCCTTTGTAATTAATCTTGCCAACCCCAGCCCCTGGCAACCACTGATCTGATTTCTGTCCCTGTGACTTTTTAAAAGTATTACATAAATGAAATTACTCATGAGGTCTTTTGCACCTGGCTCTTTTCATTTTAACACATTTGAGATTCACTCACATTGCTGCATGCATCAGTAGTTCATTCCCTTTTGTTTTCAATAGCGTTCCATTGTATAAATGCATCACAATTTGTTTATCCATTCCCCATTAGGTGGACATTTGGGTTGTTCCAGTTTGGGGTAATTATGAATAAAACTTCTACAAACTTTCACATTCAGGTCTTTGTGTGAAGCTATGCTTTCATTTATCCTGAGTAAATAGCCAGGAATAGGATTGTTGGGTTACATGATAATGTGTATGTTTCAGTTATTTTAAAAATACTGTCAAACTGTTTGACAAAATGGCTGTACCATTTTGCACTCCCACAAGTGATCTATGAGACTTACATTTCTTATACATTTTTGTCAGGACTTTGTGCTATCTGTAGTTTTAATTTTAGCCATCAAAACTATAATAAGTATATGATGATGTTCTATTCTGATTTCATGATTTTCTAATAATTCATGATCTTGACCATCTTTCCATGTGCCTATTTGCCATCCATATCTCTTGTTTGGGAGCTATTCAAGTCTCCTCCCAATATTTGGCATCTGTCAGGTCTTCTCCCCATTTTTAAAAAATGGCTAAAATGGCTTTTTGTTTATCACACATAGTTTTTAGTGTTCATTTGTCATAATCCCTTTACAGGGCATAAAACAAATTAGTAAAATTCCATCAAGTACATTGTCCTTGTACACACTGTTCCCCTCATAATTTTTGAAGGCCTGCTTTCCCAAATCACCACCAATGAAACTTTTAGCAGTTAGGCCACCATCTTGTGCCAAAGATTATCCATGCCCCACATTCCATTCTAGAGGAGCTCTTCCTTGCTAGCCAGAAAGTGAGTGATCCAGTCCCCAAACCTCTTTGACTACCTGCCTTCTTGGATTAATCATGGTTCCAGATGTATCAGTTCAGTCCCCTGGGAAGCAGATGACAAGATGGAATTAGAAAGGCAAAAGATTTATTGGGCAAAACACCTGGGAAAGGTAAAGGGATGAGGGAGCAGAAGTAGACAGCACAAATCTTCAGACCATGATGTAGCTCTGACATCTGTGAAAGAAAATGAGGAAGGAAGGAGGGCTGGGTAAGAAGAGGCTCCAAACCGAAGTAGAGTCTGAGAAAATCAGCCAGTACAAGAGGGAATCTAGAATAAATATTGATCATTAGAAGAGTCCCATGTTGGGCAAATATGATGTGCTCTGGTACCCCTACCTGTTCAATTATTGGCTGGGAACAGCCTATGGAGAGCCTCAGTGTGCATCCTATGGCAAATCCCAAAGGTACTGCAGCTGGAGACTGAAGGCTGGCTGAACTCATGGCAGATTTCCTTTGGAAGGGACATTTCGATGGCTCAGCTCCATGGCTGCTGCAACTCCACTGATGGGGAGGATTAAATAGGGAGTGATGGCGGGGTTCAGGGTTGAGAGAGGAGATTCATTGGATGGGGATCAAGGAGGGACTTTGGGGAGAGGATAGCAATGTCCAGCAAGAATGTGATCAGACTCTACTCCAAGTGTTACATGATGTAAGCCTTCCCTTCCATTTCCCCACTGAGTCCCCTGTCGTTCCAATATTGCCTTGTCAGGAGGTAACAGAAAGATCAGTTCTGCTTCAGGCTTGAAGGAGGAAAACCTTACAGTTTTACATGAGAATAACTTTGACCCCATTTTACAGTTTAAAAAAAACCACAAAAGTACCAAACCCTTAAAATCATGTCTTTAAATAAAACAGTATTCTAGTCTTTTCCATGTCTGACTCATCCTTCACCCAGCTACCAAATATATCTTCCTAAAATATTTCTCTGCACACATGTCTCTTGAATAACCTGTTAACAGGGCTTGAAGCCCCCATCTAACTCTTCAAACTTTTCTACTATTCTTCCATACAACCGTCTGCTCCCAGTCTCCTTTTTAGAAACACAATCACGTGTTTCCTCTGCCCTGCCTTTGCTTACAGCATCAGTCTTTCACCGAAGGACCACTACCCAGAGCCAGCCAATAGACATGGTATGTTTGGCTCACATAGTGTTTTGATTTTTACAAATTGTTGTCAACATTTAAACATCACCAATTTCACAACAAAATTTAGATTTCTCACTTTTCCTGAAAAATTGGAGGACCTGGTAAGACTGGGCCCTCTCCTGGCACCATTCATTGTTGGGCACAGGAGCCCTTTGCAAATGGAACATGGGCTCCCCACAACCACCCCAGCCTGACTCATGTGATGTGTGGCCCTAGTAAGCACGTAAATTTCTTTTTTCTTTTTTTGGAGACAGGGTCTCACTCTGCTGCCCGTGCTGGAGTGCAGTGGCGCAATTACAGCTCACTACAGCCTTGAACTCCTGGGCTCAAGCCATCATCCCCCTCAGCCTTCTAAGTAGCTGGGACTATAACCATGAGCCACCCTGCCCCGCAGCACTAGTAAGCTTTTGAGTTTGCAACCCCAGGTCTCATTGTCTCCCTGCCTAGAATACACTTCCTGTTTCTCTCCTCCCCTTTCCAGGGCCACCTCCTTCCCTAATCTGGTTCCCTACTGGTCCATTATTGTTCCTTCCCCTGAATGCACTCATTGTTTACACAGCTCCTCTTGCACTTGACGCTCCTCAGGATCCGTTTGTCTTTGTGTCCTGATTTCTCAAATTCCTTGAGGATGGCCCCATTGTCAAGCACTTAGTGCCCCACACTTAGTAGGAGAACAATAAAGGTGTGTTGTAGTGCTGCCTTTGACACCCATGTACATTGTGCTTTTAGAAGTTGCTATAAATGCAACCTGAAACAGCGTGACCAGAAAAGGAGGGCTTCTTGGCTGGTGAGCTAGAAATGCAAGGAAGTAGCTGGGGACAACCAGAACCAGAAACTTGAATGCTGTCAGTTCTTGATTTCTCTCCCACTCTCAAGTTTGTTCTTTATTTCTTCCACAGATTTCTGTGTCTGAGTCATTGTTGCCTACTAATCTACTGCAGACAGGATTTTTCACACAGAAGACATACCTGCTGACAGCTCTGGGGTTGCATTCACAAAGCTTCCTTCCTCTATTCAATTCAAAAACTTTCAAGACAGGACTCAGACTGGCTTGATAGAATCATATGCCAACCCCTATGTATAGGAGATGGTATATTGCCACAGATAAACCCAAATGCAAAAGGAGAAAATCTGTAAAATAAAGGGGATGCACTTCCTAGAAGAAAAGAGAGGCTGGGCACTTTGGCTCACACTGTAATCCCATCACTTTGGGAGGCTGAGGAGGACTGATTATTTGAGCCCAGGAGTTTAAGACCAGCCTGGGCAACGTAGGGAGATCCTATCTCTACCAAATAATAATAATAATAATAATTTAAAATTCTCTGGGTGTGGCAATGCATACCTGTGGTTCCAGATAGAGGGCTGAGGGAGGATTGCTTAAGCCTGGGAGGTTGAGACTGCAGTGAGCTATGATGATGCCACTGAGCTCCAGCCTGGGTGACAGAGCAAGGCCCTGTGAGAGAGAGAGACAGAGAAAGAGAAAGAAATAAATAAGAAAGAAAGAAAGAGAGACAGAGGGAGGGAGGGAAGGGAAGGAAGGAAGGAGAGGGAAAGAAAGAAAGGAGGGAGGGAGGAAGGAAGGAGAAATATGAGTAGAACGTGTTAGTGGTTGTTTACAGAGTTATAACACATTGAAAATAATATTTCCTTGTTTTTTCTGTATGAGCAATTTATACCACTTATGCATCAGTTATATTAAGTATGATTCATGACTTTATTTTTTATTGTGGTTTGGAGAGCTTTTCTTTCTATTTATTTCTGATTTTATTTTAATTTTAGCAAAGAAATTCGTGTGCTTGGTTTACAAAAGTCAATCACTATGTCTTTTAATTTAAAAAAGAAAAAAATGCCCCTCTCTATCCTGATTTCTGTTCCCAGAGGGAACATTTCAAATCTTTCAGCCATCACTTCTTTATTTACCTTCATATTCTTAAATAACACTATTGCATTGCTATGTCTTCATCTTTAAGCTTTTAAACATAATGTATTAGCTTCCTAATCTGGAAGTGGAGTCTCCAGCTTTCTTCCTACTCCCTTCCCCTTGTACACCATACAGATGATTCCCAACATATGATAGTTTGACTTTAAATTGTTCTGCTTTATGATGGTGTAAAAGCAATACACATTTCAGTAGAAACCATCCTTTGAGTACCCATACAATCATTCTGTTTTTCACGTTCAGCACAATATTCAACAGATTACACGAGAAATTCATCACTTTATTATAAAATAAGCTTTGTGCTAGGTAATTTTCCCAACTGTAGGCTAATGTAGGTGTTCTGAGCATGTTTAAGGTAGGCCAGGCTAGAATAAGCTGTGATGCTTGGTAGGTTAGGGGTATTAAACACATTTTTGACTTACAATATTTTCTACTTAACGATGGTTTTATTGGGACGTAACCCTATCATAAATCAAGGAGCATCTGTATTCCTTACATGGTCCCAATACAGCTATTATGAATTTGTGGTTGAAGTCATTTTTATGACCATGAAAATATTGTTAAGTTGGGGCATGTGGAACACTATGATCGTATTTTATATTTTCCCGTCTAATTGTTTTGTTTCCTACAGAAAATCACCCCACTGCTTTTCTATGTGACTCTAACGTGTCAGACCCAAACTCTATACAATTGTATCAGTCTCCTTAATATAATCAAATGCATCAGGTAATCTCTCTGTGTCATTCTTTTCCCTTGAGTACCTTCCTCCTGGCACCTGTTGTTCTCCTGCTAGGTTGGCTGCACAGCTATGGCCCCAGGACTTCCTGTCACCATCACGCTGGGAATTCCCCTTGCCTCTCTTCCATGTTGGATGCCCCATTTCCTCTTGGGTTTTTATGTCATGTTGGTGGAGCACATCCTCCGGGAGCTTCCTGAAAAAGAAATTGAAGGGAAATTTGCAGAGACCTTGCATGCTGTCAAATGCAAGTTCTACCCTCAAACTTGATTGATAATCTAAATATGAAGAGAATTACAGGTTGGAAATGTTTTCCATAAAAAAATTTTAAAGACACTGCTATTTTATTTCCTTACTTGAAGTATAAGAAAAGACCTCAGGGAAGTAAAGGAACAGGCTGCTGAGGGAAGAGCACTCCAGATCATGGATGTCCAGTACAAAGAGCCTGGGGTGGGGCAAGAGCAAGCCTGGCATTGTGGAGGAACAGATGTCCCAGGGAAGCTGGAGCAGGGTTTGTGAGGGGAAGAGAGGTAAGATGTGGATTGCAAGAGGTAGTCTGTGGCCAGATCATATCAGGATTTGGAGGTTTTTATAAGCATCTGGCTTTTATCCTGAATAAGCTAGGGAGGCAATGAAGAGTTTTGAGCAGAGAAGTGTCAGGGTCTAAATTATATGTTTAAAACATCAGACTGGCTGCTGTGTTGAGAATAAACTAGTGGGCTAAGGCAGCAGGAGGGAGACCAGTTAGGAAGTGATTGCAGTAAGTCAAGCAAGTCATAATGGGCTTGTACCTAGCTAGTGGGATTCCAGTTAGTGAGGTTGAAAGTGTTTAAAAATGTTCAGTTTCTGCTTATTTTTTGAATGTGGAACCAACAGGATATGCCAATGATTATACAGCATATGATGATGATGTAGGATCAAGGAAGAGAGGAGTTAAATATGACACCAATGTTTTTATCCTGAACAAATGGAAGGAAGGAGCTGCTGAAATGGAGATGTCTCTGGAAAGAGCAGAAGCAGTTTTGAACACTGCAGTTTGAGATACCTATTAGACCTCTGCATGGAGATCCCAAACAGGTAGCTGGATATGGGAGTCTGGGGTTAAGGAGAGGGGTGTTGGCTAGATGTATGAGCTTTGAAGCAATAAGCCTATAAACACAACGAAACAGTGAGATGGCAGAGGAGGTAGTGAACATAGAAAAAGAAAAGGTCTGAGGGTTGAGATCTGAGATGTGCCCATATATTAAAGATCAGGGATCAGAGGAAAATCCACGAAGGAGATTGAGAAAGAGTAGTCAGGGAGGTAGAAAGCAAGCCAGGAGACCTTCTCAAGAAGATGGGGGTGATCAACTGCTGACTGGTTAAGTAAGAGGGACTGAGATTTAGCAACATAGTGGTCATCAGTGATTTTGACTAGCCCTACCTGTGACAGTGAAAACATGACTGAAGTGAGTTCAAAGGGAAGTGGCAGAGTGGTCTTAGAGATGGTGAATCTACAGTCAATCCTTTAAATTTTGTCCTGAAGGGGAGTAGAGATATGATACAAGGAAAATATATTCATTTTTCCAGTGGAAGATAGTATAGCACATTTGCTTGCTGATGAGAATGATGCAAGAGAGGAGGGATAAAAGAGGGGAAAAGAAGAGACAGTTACAATTACTAAAACTTTCAAGGAAGGGGAAGGAACTAAGACTATAAGTAGAGGCATTGTCTTAGCTCAGGGGATGGAACGTGTGTACTGTAGCAGGCAGGGTACACTAACAGATGCAAGTGAATGTGGCAGTGGGAATGAGCAGGGGCGTTTTCAGGCTTTTCATTTTCTTAGTGAATTCGGAGGTAAGGGCATGAACTTGAAGTGAGGGAGGGAAAGGAGATATTGTAGGAAAAGATACAAAATAGTCACTTAAGAGGGTGGGAGAGGAACTAAACAAGGAGCATGGGGCAGTAAATAGACTAGGAAGATGCAGTGGGATTGCTGGGTAGCACAAAAGTCTGGTTGGAGGTGAGTGATAATGAGTTTATCAGGACCGCCTGATATGGATGCAGATTTTCTCCAGCCATGTTAAGCTGCATGCATGTGCAAACATCATGTGTGAGGAATTGAATTAAACAAGGATTGGGTCCTTTTCAAGAAAATCCAGTGAAAGGAGAGAAGGGCAAGAGAGTTGAAAGCATATGCAAGGGAATTTATACTGATGGACTGTAGTAGAATCTACACAGAGTAAGGACGTGAGGTGAGTGTGGGACAGTGAAAAGCTGGTGGCATCAGAGTAACTGATTTTCAGTCCCAGAGCAGAAATATTTTAAGAGTTGGGATGCTAGTGGGAATAAACTATTAGGTTGGTGCAAAAGTAACTGCAGTTTTTTGCCATTACTTTTGCACCAAACTAAGAGGAAAAATAGGTGGTTATGGTCAGAAAGTGGAAAGCATGAAATTGAGATTATCAAGTTAATGTCAGTGCAGTCATTCCTAACAATAAGGTCTAGGATCTGAGCAATGGGAAGAAGTTGGCTGAAGAAAAGATGGAATTTAATTAAATAATTGAAGGAAAGGAAGTCAAGGCATTGAGAGCATGTTTGGTTGGCAGGAATTCCATGACAGCATTTACGAGGGCATATTGGAGAGAGTGATGATAACCTTGAAGTTTTCACTCGTTGAACCGTTCTCATGAGCCTATGAATCTGGAGAATCATATCCTTCTGTTTTAGGGAAGTTTTTGAATTATTTCTTCTATAATTTCTCCCTTCTGTTTTCTACATTTTCTCTTTCTTAAAGTCCTATTAGTAAATGATAGGTCTCCGAGTTCAACTCTCTAATTTACTTGGCTCTTCCATTTTTCCGTTTCTCTTTTGTCCTTTCGCTGAGTTTCTTCAAGACTTATCTTTCAGCCCTTTTATTGAGTCTATTATTTCTGTTACCCTATTTTCATTTCCCAAGAATGATTTCTTATGCTCTAAATATTCCTTTTTTCATGTAACCACACATTCTTATTTTGTGGATGTAACATTTTATCTTATTTTTTAAGGTCATTAATAATGTGTTTAAGTGTTCTTTTCATTGCACTGTCTTTGTTACTCCAAGCTGCCTTCGTTAATTTGTTTGCTTACTTTAATCTTTAATAGTTTATGTTAGAGACTTCCCTCACACGTCTGGTGATACTTGATTGTTCATACTGAAGAGTGAGGCATTTAAAAAAAAATGGGAAGCTTTGTGCGTATTTACAGTGTTTGTCAATTGCTACTGTTTACTGTAGTCAGTCAGACACCTGGCCGTTTCATTGGGAAACTTCAAAATGTCAATATATAAGTCTTTTCTTCAATCAGTCGGTTTTGCCAGAGGGGAATCTTCTAATTCCCTGGCTAGGAAATATAAATCTAGTTGCCAGTGCCCTAACATGCAAGTGAGGGAAACAGGGTGCGAGTCTCACTAACTAGTATATGGCATGTAGACTTGACATCAATCATCCTTTTTCAGCCTTACTCCTGTCCACTACAAAACATGGTATCACTGAGTCTGAAAACGCTGGGCTCTATTTCCCTAGAAATTCAACCAGTTGCCTGCTGGGCTGGTTGGCGTACAGAAGAGGAGAAGGATTCTGAGGGGTCGTCTCCAGTCCCACCCTTTATTTTCCAGCCCCATGTTGCATCCCTTTCTACAGAAGTAACAATAATTTCCACTTTCTGAACCTTTCCACGGTTGTACAGTAGGTATTCATTTGCTTTTTGATATTTTCCACAGCAAAGCAAACTTTCTTGCTGCTCTGTTAACTTCGTTAGCACTCACCCATCTGCCTTCTGTCTTCCAACATTTTGTTGCTAGCTCTTGTCTGCTGTTGCCTCTTCTGTTCTCTTTATCCTTCCAGGTTTTAAAGGATTGTTTTTATTCCTTTTCAGTCATTTCAGAGAGGCTTCAGGATGAAGTTGTGATAAACGCATGTGTTCAGTCCACAATGTTTAACAAGGATTGCCTCCTGATTTTTTTCATGTGAATTACTGATGAGTAGGTAGAAGACTATCTTAATGCCTTTCCTCATGTGCCCTTGCCTCCGAGTTGACCTGCAGCTGCAGTGAACGTTTCCTAAGCATGCTGACAGCTTCCCCTGTCAAGCACCTGCTTCATTTTGCTTCTCTGACTGAGGATTTCCTCCAGTACAACGAGAGCTTGCCTGATAACTCACAAGGTATCCTGGAATTGCTGGGGACTGAAAACCCCTTAACTCATGCAGAATGAGGATCAGTGCATTAATATGCAGCTGTCTCATGCCTTGGTGGGAATATTATAAGGCATTCTGCTTGATTCCTCAGAGATCCCAAATGGGATTGAGCCCAAGTTGCCCACAGTAAAAACCCATTCACCAATTCAAGTTTCTTTTTCACCTCTCTCACTTTCCACATTCACTTGTTCTACCTGGGATCATCTCCAAGATAAACTCCTGTATCCAAAGCTTTGTCTCAAGGTCTGATTTTGGAGGAATTCAAACTAAGATAATGGGTACTGGAAGTGACCATAGAAAGTATATTCTCAGTGGTATGGAGGCAACAAAACCCCATTAATGGTGGTAAGTAAGGTGGTGACAAACCCTGGCACTTTGAGGAATTTCATTACCCACACTTGACCTCTGGTGTATTTGGATGAGGGAAAAGTGAGAGGAGAAGCTTATCTTATGCAATAATGCTAACTCCTGAAAGATACAGAGTTGTGATCATCACAGGAATTGAAGAATTGTCTTGTTCTTGTTAACTGCTGTAGAAAAACTGGGGAAAAAACGGTAGGTTTTCATCATCCAACTATCCATTCAGAGCATAGTAATGAAAGCCAGAAGGTCTCCTTGGAAGGATCTAAAGAGATCCTCATTTCCTGCAAGCAAAGGGCAGGCTGTTCTAAACAATGACACTCAGGGGTTCGTTGGAAGAGTAATAGAACTGCAGAACAGATTGAAGGCACAGTCCAGGCAGGCCTCTCAAGGCAAAAAGCCCTAGAGGAAGGAAATGGTCCTTAAAAACTACTGGGATGCAGGCAGGCATCTGGATAGATGTGCTAGGTAACCTTGAACTCCTAGATTCCCTGAACCATTCAGGCTAGCCGAAGTAGCCTGCACCCCATTACTTGAAGAAAACAGCTTCCCATTGCCTGGAGACTCTACATAGTTCTCCTCTGAAGCAGACACCTCCAAGATCACTTGAAGGTCTGCTACTGCCTGCCCTCATTGCCTGTATTCCAAAAACTAGGAACAAGTCTCAGCATAGCCTGAGCAGGGTAGCACAATTCTTGCCGTGAGAGATGTGACAGATTGTATTTTCGAAAGAAGTCTGCAACAATCTCTCTCATCCCAAATGCTCTTCTACCATGCAAACTTGTCATTCCTCTACCAAGAGATGAAATCTAATTTCAATCCCCTTGAATCTAAACTGGACTTTACTTGCTTTGACCAATAATGTACAGAAGTGATGCTGTGTGATCCTCATGGCTGAGTCATAAAAGGAGATGCAGCGTCTGCCTTGTTCCTGGGGACATTTGCTTCTGTGGGACTGAGCTGCTGTGTAAGACCACCTACCCTGAGGCTGCCATGCTGGAAGAAAGCAAAGCCGCATGAAGAGCAAGTAAGCTGGTTGCTTTAGCAAGATCCTTCATACTAATAGTGAACGTGCACTTCTATCTTTCTTGGTAAATGCAAACTACTTTTGCAATAGTCTCACGCTAAGTGCCAAAGACTGTAGTTTTTGTTGAATGCCTTCTCTTTATCATTCACTACCTGGTCCTAGGAATTTGTTAAACGCTCCTCATTTCCATTACGATATAGTCTGCAGTGACATATCTATAGGACATTCTATAGGACATCATCCTGGCCCATTACATTATTGACAGAATTATAATTGGACTTGGTTTTTAGGAAGAAGCAGGTATACTGGTTTTATATACTTCATGTTGAAGGATGAGAGATAAGCCCTACAAAGTTTTGGAAGTCTGCCACATTAGGGAATATTTTAGGGGCCAAAAGATCTAGGGATATGTTGAGACATCCTATCCAAACGAATACTTTGCATTTCCTACCACTTGGTGAGCTGCTTTGAATTCTTGAGGGAAAAAAAAATTACCCATGAGAATAATGCTCTGATCCATTGTATCAGAAGGCTATTGGCTTTGACAGGGTCTGAGAGAGTATCTGAATAGCCTTTTAAAGACTTTAAAAGGCGTCAGCTTAGGAATTGTACCTTGCATGGCTGGGTCACTGTCCTTGAGGATTTAGCAGGTTTGTTGATCCAGTGATCACTATATGCAATCACTGTGCTGTTTTCCCAACATTTGGAATACACAGGAATGGTAATTAAAGAATACAAATAGGACTGATGTAAACACACTCTCTTTGACCCATTAGTGGAAATTATGTTTTTAATTCTTATAACTGTAGGCTTTTCCTGATTAAAAGCCTTGGTCTCAGGTGTGTGTACATAGGGAGACAGTAAGTTTTCTGCTGCATCAGTAGAGTGCCACCTGAGGATTTGGGCATCTCCATACTGACAGATCAGCAGGCAAAAATGGGAGTACTATACTGTCAGGGATAACTGACTGATTATCTTGAAGAGTTGGAGTTGCTGCTACATAATGGGTCCAGGGAGGAAGATGTCTAGAACTTGGGGGATTCACTTGGGCCCCACTTAGTGCTTCTCTGTCTGGTGATAATAGCAGAAAAGGAACTGAAGCAACCATGTCCTGACAAGGGCAAGATAATTAAGGCTCAGTCACTCAGAGATGAAGGTCTGGTCATTCACTGAGCAAGCAACAATGACTAGTGGAAGTGCTAGCCAAGGATTCAGGAAATCTAGAGGAGGTGGAAGAGGAGAGAGATCATGAGTATAGATTATAGACTTGGGACCAGATGCAGCAGTGAAGATTTTGACTTGTTTCATATATTATTCTATTTTCAGTCATTTTTGGAGATTGCAGCCAGTTACAACTCTGAAATGTCAGGAACAGCAAATCAGGATGGGCATGAGAGGATCTGCTGAGAGAAAGGAATGAACATGACAGTCACTATTGAGACCCTGTCCATGGCCCCCGGCTCACTTGTTAGCTCCCCTGCAGTTTGCAAACATGTCTATACACACTGACATCTTCCTACCACGAGTCCCGTACTCTCTGCTTCTCTGCTGAGGCCCTTTCTCAGTCCACAGTGCGAGCAGCCTGCAAGTGCTCAGGGCATAATGCCTACAAGGTCAATCTTTAATCAATGAGGTTCAAGATTCAGAAGAGTGAATTCCTTCTGAGACACATTCTATCTGGTTTCTCAGAGGCTCCACAGAGAAAGTGAGCCCTAGTTGCTTAGGAAAATGGAATCTAATCATTAAGACACCCCCTTTTAACTTTTCTCCTTTCTTTCCCTCCCTTTCCCCACTCCATCTCATGAAGTTCCTGGGATCACCAAATAAACCATCTGTAATCAAATATTCATCTCAGTCTGCATTTTGGGGAGCCCAAACAAAGATGGTAAGTTTGCCTGTCTATATTTATTTCTTATTTGCTACAAATATTATTAGTAATTTTCTTGACAAAAGTAATATGATATCCACTGATAGGCTGAAATAATGGATATTTATAGTGATACCTGCAGCAAAACTGTGAAGAACAATTTTAAAACGTTATTTTCACTAGTTTATGAAAAATGAAGGAACTGAACCTTAAAAAAAATGCAGTAATACATCCTAACACCGTATGAAGAGGAATATTTTCATAACTATAGAAATGGTTGGTAGGGCTGTCAACTATCCAAGGATTATTTTGAAATAGCTGTCATTGGCCAACTACTATGACTAATGAAATCAACATTTTCACCATGCAGGCAAAATAAACATCGTAAGTCAAATTTTATGGGTATACGTTTTTTCTTTAAAAGTGTTGAACTATCTAGGTTACTCAACCCTTAATTTTTCATTTTATAGCAGAGTTTTCCCATACATAAATACACATATACACACATTTGCATTCAGACATACATGCACACATCTTTTAGTATTTTAAATATTTTCAAAGTGTAGCTCTACAGATTTATGCATTTTAACTTTGGTAATGCACACAGTATTCCCTTTGGAATGCAGCTTATGCAGAAATCCATGCTGGGGGCAAGTATATAGTAGTTCTTTCTTTATCTCCTGTATATATGAGGAAACCCTCCAGGAGGGATATTACTAAGACAAATTTAGAAGGACCTACGCATTCACAGAGACAAAAATATCAGTGGCATCCTGAAAAAGCCAGTGAGTGGTCAAAAATTAGGAATAAACATGCTTTGCTCATTTTAAACCATATAAATATTTGTTGAACAAATCCTGTTTTATTTTCACTTTTGATGGGATGTAAACCAAATTATGCCCAGATTCTTTCTTCCCGTGGGCTTATAAATACCCAAATATGGCATATCTGCTGCCATATACAGGCTTTGTTGAACATGGATTATTTTTGTCTACCTTTCTCCGTTTCAACCATGTGGTTCTAGTGAGAACTTCTAATTATGAACCCCTGATCTCTCTGTTCCAGTCAAAGGGCAGGAATGTGGTCAGCTACCGTGCATCATGCACTGTCTTTAGTGATTATTCCAAGAGACTGTGAAAGCTAAACCAATCAGAGGCCTTCCCCAGGATTCTGAAGTGGAGCTCCACAGGGAGGAAGAGCTTTCTTTGCTAGTGATGATGTCTGAAAGCAGCCATGTAACTCCACCCCATGGAGGACAGCTGGTATGAAAGAATAAAACAGAATTGTAGGAACAGGTGGTACAAAATGTCAAGTCCTTCTAGAGTTGGAGAATCCCACTGCCCAATTCTGTGCCCCCTGTCTTCTGGGGTTTGGTTGTTCCCCTCCTTTCACTTTCTGGGAGCACCTCTTGTATGTCTCCCTTTATTCCTCTGTGGAGCTCCAAGTAAGCCAACTTGCATTCCCACTGTTTACAACCAAGAGCTCTGACAAGTGTGCTGCATTTACTTTTGTTGTTTTATCAAATAGTTACAATTGCAACTTTAATTAGTCAAAGCATTCTGTGGCTTTTTCTTTTTGACATCTCAGTAATTGATTTCTAAGGAAGAGATGGCATCTTGCTGGGATTGTTTTCACCTATTGCTCTTTTGCCCAGCTCCACCCAGCTCAGATACTGACTAAAGCTGTTCAAGTTGGCTGGTTTGGCTACAGAGTACAGAGGTAGGTGCGCACCACGGCTCAGGTGCAACAGTGACCTTAGCTTCCCAAATTGTAATGTCAGGTTACCAATGCAGAGACACGTTGGTATTGCCTAGTTATTCCCAGGATACCCTCACCTTTTTACTCCAATGATAACAACAAGAGGTCTCAACAACAAAATAGCTCTTATCTATTATGCTGCAGACTAACAATTCTTTTTTTTTTTTTTTTGGAGACAGAGTCTCGCTATGTTGTCCAGGCTGGAGTACAGTGGTGCAATCTCGGCTCACAGTGACCTCAACCTCCTGGGCTCAAGCGATTCTCCCACCTCAGCCTCCCAAGTAGCTGGGACTACAGGAGTGCACCACAAGGCCCAGCTCATTTTTGTTTTTTATATTTTTTGTAGAGCTGGGGTTTCACTATGTTGCCCAGGCTGATCTTAAATTCCTGGGCTCAAGCAATCCACCCACCTCGGCCTTCCAAAGTACTAGGATTACAGGCATGAGGCACTGCACCCAGTCAACAATTCTTAAAACTATTTTTTGTTACAATTCTGAAGACAGGGCTCAATGTTAGTTTTAGGGATTTTGTTTTGTTTTATATTTTACTGAGTACTCACCCTGTTTTTAATCATTTTAGAGCAATTTTGAGGATGCATAACCGTCAACTGTTCTTTGTCAATTTCTCCAAATTTTAGGTTTAAAAGAGGCAGTATGTGATTGGCCTAGCTTGGGTCACATGGCCCCCCTTCACTAGGAGGTGTGCAGGGCACATACAAAAACGTTATCCATTGGAGAGTGTAATGCTCTAAGGGAAATCAGATGCTGTTGGTAAGGGGACTGGATACAGTAAAATAACCACAAATGCCTACTGCAGTGAACATATTTTCATCAGAACTTATTTTCACTGCAGTGAGAGTATTTTCACCAGAGCTAAGCAGAACATAACTGGATAGTAACTACTTCCTAAAATACTCATTCACCTGCAATATGTAAAGAACTGAGACTACTTCTCTTGAACTTCCCACTTTCATTTTTCTTTTACTTTTTCTTTCTTTCTTTTTTTTTTTTTTTTTTTGAGACGGAGTTGAGCTCTTGTACCCTAGGCTGGAGTGCAGTGGTGAGATCTTGGCTCACTGCTACCTCCACCTCCCGGGTTCAAGTGAATCCCGAGTAGCTGAGATTACAGGCACGCCACACTATGCCTGGCTAATTTTTGTATTTTTAGTAGAGATGGGGTTTCACCATGTTGGCCAGCCTGATCTTGAACTCCTGACCTCAAGTAACCTGCCTGCCTTGGCCTCCCAGAGTCCTAGGATTACAGACATGAGCCACTGTGCCCGGCCCCACATTTCATTTTTCACTTCATTTAGCCTAAGGCAGGATTCGTAGTTTCTTTTTTTCCTCCCTTATTATTTTTTTTTCAGAAAAAAAAAAATTCTCAAAATTTCAGAAGAAAGCCTTTCTTTAAAAGATTACCTTACTAGATTTATCTTGTCCAACGTGGAAAGCTATGCATTATACACTGTTAAGTAAAAACAAGCAAGCAGCAGAATGGTATGAAATCTCATTCTGATAATTTTAAAACATTATTTAAAGAAGTATTTGGAGAAAGATACTCACTACGTTGCCCAGCTGGAGTGCAATGGCTATTCACAGACACGATAACACAGTACAGCCTCAAAGTCCTGGCCTCAAGAGATCCTCCTGCCTCAGACTCCCAGCTAGCTGCATACAACATTTTAAAATACAAATATAACTGAATATGTACTAAAAAGTCTTCCTTGTAAGTACTTACACAACATGTAATGCTGGTGTGGTAAGCAGAAAATGGCCCCTCAAATGTGTCCACATCTTAATCTCTAGAACTTTTAGATATGTTACTTTATTGGCAAAAGGAGCTTTGCAGATATGGTTAAATTAAGGATCTTGAGATGGGAAGTTTAGCCCAGATTATTCAGGTGTGCTTAATGTAATGACAAAGATCCTTATCAGTGAAAAGAGAGGCAGAAGAGTCAGTTTCAGGGTGGTATAGTAAAAAAAAAAGATTTGACCGCCATTGCCAGGTTTGAAGATGGAAAGAAGCCACAAGCAGAGGAATGCAGGCAGCCTGAGGGGCTAGAAAAAGCAAGGAAACAGATTCTCCGTTAGTGCCCCTAGAAGGGAACTCATTCCTGCCAGCACCTTGAGTTTCATCCAGTGAGACCCATTTTGGATTTCTGACCTATAGGACTAAATACTAAATTTGGGGTGTGTGTGTGTGTGTGTGTGTGTGTGTGTTTAAGCCACCAAGTTTGTGGTAATTAATTATAGCACCAATGGAAAATTAATGCAGGTGGTAAATCTTGGGAAATGGGTTTTTTTTGTGGGGAGGGATGTAGAAGGAGAGATCAATGGACATTAATTCTTCCAAGCTGGGAATTTTTGCAAGAATGTACTGTTTGTAAGTTAGACACTAGTATATATATATTTTGATGATACCATGCAAATAGGATAACAACTTATTTTCAGAAGGGTGTACTGAATTTGTTGAAATTATCAGTTTCCCTATGAGAGAGGATTTGCTACTTAATGTTCATAGATATTTTAAAATACATATATAGATTTGCATTACTTAAGAAATGTCTCTGCGTGGATGTGAATCTGTATTGGTATGTATGCGTGTATGTATAGATACCCATATTTATTTATTTGACCAAGATCAGGATTTATTTTTCTCTCATGTAACTTGGAAGACCAGGAGTCCAGAGGAAGGAGACTCAGGACTTGTTAAAAGTTTCAGGTTTATCCGTTTCTCACTATTTTTCTAACTCTCTGTTCTGACACCTGAACACATGGCTTCCATTCTCTGGGTTGTCTCATGACTGCAAGATGGCCATAGGAGCTCCAGCTGTGGCATCTGACTTCTGGATGAGAAGAAGAAGAAGAAAGAATGGGTGCAAAAGAGCACATTCTAGCTCTTTAAAAGGAATCAGTCCCTTTTAAGAAGCATTTTAAATAAGCATTGGCAATAATCTAACCACATAGCCACCTCTATCCACAAGTCAAGCTAGGAAATGTAGATTTTCAGTAGGGTACATTGCCACCCCTAACAAACAGATTTCTCTTAGTGAGGAAGAAGGGGAGAAATTGATTGGGGTAAGCAACTACCAGTCTGTGTGTACAGGCTTCAGTGACAACCAAATTATAAAGCAGGGGCCTTTGTGACTATATATTTAAAGATCAACACTATGCCATAATGAACAGCTCTTCACTGTTCAAGGTAATATAAATAGACATACTATAAACATTTTATAAGTCTTCAAAGCTAACTCATTAAAAAAGAGAGAGAGATAAAACAGCAATAAAAATTAAAAACCTAAAAACAGTTTCACTATGAATTGGCTTGTAGGACAACTCAGTAAATTTAGTTTTTTAAAAAAAATCCAAGTTTAAGATGAACTTCAGAAGGGATATAAACTACCCCCTCTTTGAAACTGTATGCATAATTTATGTGGTTGAGTATTTTTCTGATTTGATTTCACATAGATCCTCAAAAGAGTAGGTGACCCAGAAAAGGTTAATAACATGGATCTAGGTGTTGTGCCCATTTGGAAAATGCCAAACAACTAGTCTAACTGAACTCAGAGCAGAATTGGGAGTTTGGATATCACACATATGCTCAGGCCAACAGAAATTCAAGGATGTGACATTGCCTAATGCAGTTAAGAAAGTTGAGGGCAGCCAGAGTCCAGGAACTAGTCAAAGACATGCATTAAGCAGCAAAATGCGGAGGCTTTTGGCCTCCGAAGCAGTAGGAACGAACTCTGTCTGCTGACAAGCCCCCGACGGACCCAGCTACGGGGCTGTCCTTGGAGTAAATGAAATCCTAGAGAGGGCAGTGTTTCATTTTGAGTCTGAAAAGCAAGAAAAGAACAACATGGTCCATCTGTTTTGACATATCTCCCAACACAGATATTTGGCATTTAGTATTGAAACTGTTTATCAAGCACTAATGCTGATGGTTAACAAACAGGAGCCTCATGTACTGTGTTACTCTATCGATACGTAGGGGGAAGAGGACTGTAATCCATCCATCTCATTAATTTACCAACACGGGTTTAAAAGGACTTAGAGACACTTGGGGACTAGAACAGACTAAGTCTGATTATTTCGTCAAAAGGACCCCAAAAGAAAAAATTAAAGTGGCAACGTTGTGACATAATGGTTATTTGGATTTTAAGATCCCTGGGATTGTATTTGCCAGGGAAAATGTGCCACTTTAGGGCTCCATCCTAGGGTGTTAGCCCCTCCTGCTGCCCCCTGCCCTTCTGTGGAAAGGAGAAACTATTCTCTAGTTCCAGCATTTCCAAAGTGGGGTGTGAGTGTGCACCTCGCAGGACGGTCAACATCATCATTGTGGTGTGAAAAGAAAATATTCAAACATTATCTTAAAAATTAGGGAAACAGGCACTATAAATAACCACTACATGGATTGACAGCAGTGCCATCACTAGATGGTGATGTTAGATGGTCAGGCTTCACTTATTGGAGGGGACGCTTCCTCAGAGGAGCAGGAGCGTCACAGCATGGAGGTGTTGACTGGAGTTTCCACTTCTGCTCTGCCAGTGTATTGCCTGAACAAGTTCTCTTCAGCTACTCATAAGACAATGACCATCTAATCAGATCTAACAAGAAGATGCTCTCACTAAACTGAAAATGTCAAGAATACTACCAGATATGGAAGTGAATCTACAGTCATACACCTAGGTTTCACTTGAGGGGTGTTTCTGTTGTGTCTGTGGCATGTCTTTTGCAATTATGACAGTCATTAAAACTAATGAAAAAACAAATAACTGAAAAGCAGACCTTTGAATTGCTGGGTCACAAATGTGAAAGTACCATTTTCAAAAAGAAAGAAGGATCTTCAATCACACTGCACTGGTTTTAAATGGCATTTTTAAAAGGAAAAAAACATGCCATGAATAAAAATTAATTTTCAATATTTTCAAATATTACGTATCACAAACTCAGCTCATTCTTTAAGCATACCTAGTTTGTGTATGTTTGGTTATATAATATATTGATACAGCAATACATGTATAAGATGACATATAAATATAATACATCCTGCTGAGTTGCTGCTCAAAATTTTATTTACAATTGGCTTATAAAATCAAAAATGTTTAGAAACCACTACTAACAATAATAGTGGATGGTAGTGGTAGTGATTTATTCATTAAATGATCTAATCCTTGTCAATTTAGTAATCCTCTGGATGACTTAATGCTTTAACCTAATTAAAATATAATCTTTCCTTTCTTCAAGCTCTCACAACAGCATATCTTGAAAATTTCTGTAACTTTCACTAATTGTACTTCACACTCTTCTTGCGTTATAATTATTTGAGTAGACGCATAGTTCTTCCTGTTGACTTGAGGAAAAACTCACTGAAGGCAGGAATAGAATTTGAGTCATTTCTGCTTAATTATTTATTTCCCATAGCACTTAGCACCTAGGAGATGCTCAGCAAAACTTTATTTGGAAGTTAAGAGAAAATAAGTATGTGTCTAGAAGTCCTTCAGGACTAATGATCATCATGGGAAATTTCATTATTTGGCAAGTTATTGAGGTCAACCACTCAGTACTATGTCTTACCCAGAGTGTTCTCTGCACAGGAGATGATTTTTCTCATCCTCTAATCTTACAAGTCATTGTTTACTCAAAAGTATGCTCATTTCTGCTCAGAAACAAAGTGGTAATACATTTAGATACTTGTGGCTCAGAGATAACTAACTCATTTTTATATGTTTCCATATTAAATTATTGCATCAGACACAATGTTCCATAGTTGTTCTGTTTGATTCTCACACATACGTTAAAAGAACCAAATGTAGTATCACATTTAGCTAACTCATATATAGATACAGGTATAGATTTTTAAATAACCTGCAATAGTAGATAAGCTCACTAGTCAAAATCATCCTAATAGTTCAATCACTTATAAGCTATGCAGTAAGTCCTAATGAACTCCTCGAGAGTAGGGACTAGGTGGAATCTTGCCTTACGTGCTGGCCTTATGATGTCTTATTTGACTTCAGCCACGTGTCTGATTCAGCTTTGTATCTGATTCTTCCCCACTTTCATGTGTGTGTCAAAATTATTTTAACATAATCTCTCTGCTTGGAACAGGTACGTAGAGTTCCCTTGATTCCTCAGTAATTTCCCAACTCATAAACCCATCAAAAATTAAAATTAAAAAATTTTTATTTGCCTTTGCAAATATTAATTTCTTATTATATAAAACTGAGAGAGAGATCCAAGATGGCCAATTACTAGCAGCTCAGGATTGTAGCTCCCAGTGAAAGCGCAGAGAACGAGTGGACGCCACACTTTCGGATGAATTTTTGTTGCTCATGGACCAGGAGATTCCCAGTGGAGGAGCCCCACGGGTCGCCAGCATGACTCTTGTGGTCAGTGCAGCGGTTTTGCCGGCACCCTGGCGTGGTGATTCTCGATGCGGAGTAAACAGGACTGGGTCCCCTTTTGATCAACGTTTGGAGCTCCAGGAAGGCAGAGTCGCCCATTCAGCTGATTGAAAAAGTGACTGAAGAGGGAAGCCAGACCGGAGATTCCCGGGCAGAAAAGCAACATGAATCTCAATGCCGCTGTTTTAGCCAGCGCAGTGGGTTGCTCAGATTCCGGCACTGGGAATCAACAAGTTGGACGTCCACTCAGAGACCCAAATTGAAAGTTGGCAATTACAAAGATGACAGGTGGATAAATCCACAAAGATGGGAAGAAACCAGCGTGAAAAGGCTGAAAATACCCAAAATCAGAATGCCTCTCCTTCTACAGGGGATCGCAGTTCCTCATCAACAAGGGTCAAGGCCTGATGGAGAATGAGTGTGTTCCATTAACAGAGTTAGGCTTCAGAAGGTGGATAATAAGAAACTTCTGTGAGCTAAAAGAACATCTTCTAACCCAATGTAAAGAAACTAAGAACCTTGAAAAAAGGTTTGACAAAATGCTAACGAGAATAGACAATTTAGAGAGGAATATAAGTGAATTAATGGAACTGAAAAACACA
>CAUYLG010000356.1:0-11755 GCA_963573385.1 Cacajao melanocephalus | reverse complement strand
AAATCAGTAGACAACAGATGCTGGAGAAGATGTGGAGAAATAGGAATGCTTTTACACTATTGGTGGGAGTGTAAATTAGTTCAACCATTATGGAAGACAGTGTGGCGATTCTTCAAAGATCTAGAAATAGAAATACCATTTCACCCAGCAATCCCATTACTGGGTATATATCCAAAGGATTATAAATCAGTCTACTATAAAGACACATGCACATGTATGTTCATTATGGCACTGTTTACAATAGCAAAGACTTGGAACCAAACCAAATGCCCATCAATGATAGACTGGATAAAGAAAATGTGGCACGTATACACCATGGAATACTATGCAGCTACAGAAAAGGATGAGTTCATGTCCTTTGCAGAGACATAGATGAAGCTGGAAACCATCATTCTCAGCAAACTGACACAAGATCAAAAAACCAAACACCACATGTTCTCACTCATAAGTGGGTATTGAACAATGAGAACACATGGACATAGGGAGGGGAACATCACACACTGGGGCCTACTGGGGAGTGGGCTGCTAGGGGAGGAATAGCAGGGGGTGGGGGGAATTGGTGAGAGCTAACATTAGGAGAAATACCTAATGTTGGTGACATGGGGACGGATGCAGCAAACCACCATGGCATGCATATACCTATGTAAAAATCCTGCACGATTTGCACATGTACCCCAGAACTTAGAGTGTGTATGTATATATGTGTATGTATGTTTGTATATATATATGTATATATGTATGTATGTTTGTATATATATGTATGTTTGTATATATATATGTATGTTTGTGTGTGTGTGTATATATATATATATATATGTTTGTATATATATGGACAGAGAGGGAGGGAGGGAGAGACAGAGAGACAACATCATCATCATCAACAACAACAAAAAACAGAAAGAGAAAATTCTATCAATAGACTGGACTGAGCAGAAGAAACAATTTCAGGGCTTGAAGACTTGCCTTTCAAATTAACCCAGTTAGATAAAAATGAAGAGAAAGGAATTAAGAAAAATAAATGAAGTCTTCAAGAAATATGTGATTATATAAAGCAATTAAACCTAGAAGTTGCTGGGATTTCTGAGAGATGAGAAAAAAAAGTAAAAGGAAACCAGGAAACGTATTTGACAAAATAACTAGAGAAAATTTCCCTAATCCTAATAAAGAGGCAGACCTCCAGATATAAGAAATACAGAGGATATCTGTGATACACTATAAAATAAAAACATCCTCAAGTCATTTGGTCATCAGACTGTTCAAGGTCAATGCTAAATAACAAACAAAAACTTTTAAAGCAGCTAAAGAAAAAGGTCAGATCACACACGAAGAGAACCCCATCAGCCTGACAGGATTTCTCAGCAGAAACCTTACAAACCATCAGAAATTAGATGTCTAGTTTCAGCATTCTTAAAGAAACAAAAGTCCAACCAAGAATTTCATATCCTGTCAAAATATGCTTCATAAGTGGAAGAATAATCTCTTTTCCAGGCAAGCAAAGACTAAGGGAATTTGTTACCACTAGACCAGCCTCACATGAGATCTTTAAGATAGTTCTAAATATAAACATAAAATAACAATACCTACTACCACAAAAACACTCTTAAGTACATAGCCCATACACCTTATAAAGCAATCACACAATAGAAACTATAAAGTAACCAGTGAACAACTTCACAATATGATCAAAACATTACATACAAATATTAACTTTGAATGTAATTTGTTTAAACACCTCACTTAAATGGCAAAGAGTAGCAAGTTGGATACAAAACCAAGACCCATCCATCTTCTGTCTTCAAAAGACACATCTCACATGTAATGACACTCATAGGCTCAAAATAAAGGGCTAGAGAGAGATCTATCACACAAATAGAAAACTAAAAAGAGCAGGGGTCACTATTTTTGTATCAAATAAAAGAGACTTTGAACTAACAACAGTAAAAAAGTACAAAGAAGGGCATTACATAATGATAAAAGGTTCAATTCAACAAGAAGACCAAACTATCCTAAATATATACTTACTCAACACAAGAGCACCCAGATCATAAAAGAAGTACTTCTAGGCCTACAAAAAGACATAGATAGCCAAACAATAATACCATGACACTTCAACACTTCACTGACAGTGTTAGATCACTGAAGCAGAAAAATATATTCTGGACTACCAAAAAAAAAATTCTGGATTTAAATATGATACAACCAATTGGACTTAAGAAACACCTAATAGAATATTCTATCCACCAACCGCAAAGTATACATTTTTTCTCATCCACACACAGACATACTCTCAACCACACACTCAATCATACAGCAAGTCTCCATAAATGCAAAAATATCGAAATCATACCAACCATACTCTTGAACCACAGTGGAATAAAAATAGAAATCAATACCAAAAAGACCTCTCAAAACCACACAATTACAGGTAAATTAAAAAATTTGCTCTCAAATGACTTTGGGTAAACAAAGAAATTGAAGCAGAAATGAAAAAAAGTATTTGAAACCAGTGAAAACAGAGACGCAACATCGAAGTCTCTGGGATGCGGCAAAAGTAGTGTTTAGAGGAAAGTTAACACCTACCTCACAAAGTTCGAAAAATCTCAAATTAACAATCTAACATCACACTTAGAGGAACTAGAAAATCAAGAACAAACTAACCCCAAATCTAGAGGAAGGCAAGAAATTGCTAAACCAGGGCAGAGCTCAACAAAATTGAGATCCAAAAATCCACATAAAGAATCAACCAAACCTACCCAGAAGTGGTGGGGGGCGCCTGTAATCCCAGCTACTCGGGAGGCTGAGGCAGGAGAATCGCTAGGACTTAAGAGGCAGAGGTTGCAAGGAGCCAAGATTGCAACATTGCACTCCAACCTGGGGGACAGAGTGAGACTCCGTCTCAAAAAACAAAAAACAAATCAAAACAAAAACCAAAAGCTTGTTTTCTGAAAGGATAAACAAGGTCAACAGACTGCTAGCTAGATCAACAAAGAAAACAAGATAGAAGATCCAAATAAGCACAATCAGAAATGACAAAGGTGACTTTACAAATAATCCAACAGAAAGACAAAACATCCTTAGAGATTATTATGAACACCTCTATACACACAATTAGCAAATCTAGAGGAAATGGATAAATTCCTGGAAATACAATCTTCCAAGATTGAATCAGGAAGAAATTGAAACCCTGAACAGACCAATATTGAATTCCAGAATCGAATCAGTGATTTAAAAAAAAAAATCAACCAAATAAACCCCTGGACCAGATGGAAAGAGTGAACCCTAATGTAGACTATGGGTGATTATGATGTGCCAATTAGGTTGTTTCTAACAAATGTACCACTCCGATCCAGGGAATGTTGGTAACGGGGAAGGCTGTGCATATGTGAGGGCAGGGGGATATATGGGTAATCTCTATCTTCCTCTCAATTTTGCTATGAACCTAAAACTCCTTTTAAAAAATAAAATCTATTAAAAGAAAAAAATGTATTACAAGAAAGGGCAAGGAGACATGGATGAGGTGACAAGTTTCACTACAGGAGAATCTCATCGTAACATAAACTGCAGTGAAAATCAAATCAAGTTCCCATTATAATTTGTAAATCCCTAGGAAGCACTTAGACTCATTCATTAAAAATCCCTTCAAACAGTGACTTAAGAAATTTGTAAATATTATTCATCTTTGTCCTTTATCCTCTTATCAAAATATGAGAAAATCTTTATTCATGTATTCATTTATTCAGTTTGCAAATATTTATTGAGTGGCTATTCTATGCCCGAGACTAGATTCCGTGTATGAAATGAACAAAACAGGCTAAATATCATTTCCTTATAGAGCTTATATACTTCAGAATAAGTGAGAGATAACAACAAGCCAGTAATTAAGTAAATATATACAGCATGGCAGACAGTGATTATTTATTGATTTAAAAGTCTTCCCATCTGGTAAAACAATAACTACAAATTAACTGATATGAAAAGCTTATTTCACCATCAAATAGCAACGTCACAGTTTCTAAGATTTCCTTTCATCAGTGAAGTGTTGTGGAAGTTATCACTTGATACCAGTCTCTAGAATACTGCCGCATGCTCCTGGCCTTTGTAAACACCGTTGTGTTGGAAAACGATACGTTCTATTAAACCGAGAGAGCAGAGGTAACAGATCCTGTTTGAAATGGTTGCTAAGGGACCATTCTATATAAATTAATTAGTAAACATCAACCCAGGTTTCAAAGGGTTAAGAAGGTCTCTCACTTGAGAAGGAAAAATTATTCCTAATGATTCGGAAACGGCTGTCACAGGGTATTTCATGCACACCAGCAGCACTGTACCGCTGCTTATTTTTGTTTTGAGGCTTTCTTTTTACTTCATCCTTTGTTGTCTTCCGTAGTTTTATTTATTCTTTCTGATATTCTTTTAGTTTTCCATGGGGGAACAGGGAGAAAATCAGAGAAATATGGAAAGGCAAGCAGGTCTTTGCATCTTTTAAAAGGTGAGCAAAAGATAGCATGTCCTTCCTCCTGCACGGCAGAGACTGAAGAAGACAGTTTATGAGGGTTTTTGACATTAAGTCAACAAAGTTCAAAAATGAAGCTATAATACAAGCCCAGAAAGTGTTGGTTGTTTTTAAAATTACAGACAGAATAAGAGCAATTTCTGAAGAATTTCTGTGGGAAATAGGGTTAGGATAAAGAGTTTAATATATCTTTATGTTCATATTATTTAAATATTGCTCTAAATATTTTTGCTGATTTGTAAATTGCTTAAAATGATGCTTGGATGTCTTCATAAAGGGTTTAATTTTCATAAAGAATAAAATTTAGAAGAAAATGAAGTAAAACTTTGATTCAGGTATCTTACAGGAAGCCTGACTGGTAGGGTCAAAAAGACCAAGATAACATAATAGTTCATTTGATGACAAGTTAATTGAATTTCATGAATAATTATGAGAAAAGAAAGAAAAAAAGCAAGCTTCTGGTACCCTAATCTTGTAAACATCATAAAGCATTAAAATAAGAGCTAGGGAGAGCTGTGGAAAATGTAAACATAATTTTTCTTTTAGAATTTATTTTTTAATGTTGTCATATTTTTAAACCATAAAATAATTTTATTTTGAAAGATAAATGCCAGTAAGGCATTTTTACTCTATGCTTGTGACACAAACTGACTCAGGCATAAATGACTAGCTAGAGCAGTAAGTTACTTAGTATCAAGAAGATATCTATATCTATATATAGATATAGATATAGATATAGATATAGATTTTCCTTTTTAAAGCTAATTCTCAATGAGATGAATAAGACAAAAAAACATTCTTCGTGGCCAGGTGCAGTGGCTCATGCCTGTAATCTCAGCCCTTTGGGAGGCCAAGGCGGGCAGATCACCTGAGGTCGGGAGTTTGAGACCAGCCTGAGCAACATGGAGAAACCCCATCTCTATTAAAAATACAAAATTAGCCAGGCATGGTGATGTATGCCTATAACCCCAGCTACTCAGGAGGCTGAGGCAGGAGAACTGCTTGAACCCAGGAGGTGGAGGTTGCAGTGAGCCGAGATTGCTCCCATTGCATTGCAGCCTGGGCAACAGGAGTGAAACTCCATCTCAAAACAAAAACAAAAACAAAAAATATTCTTCATATGCCAAGTGGAGTTCCAGCTACTCGGTCACAAAGAAAGACTTAGCAAACTCTGAATTCAAGTCAGCTTTACACTTCAGATAAAAATTTGTTTTAAAAAGGAGAAAGATGAAAAAACATCATCTTCATATTCTTTTCTCCTGCTGTTCTACAAAATTTGCCCTCATTTCACTTATACAGTCCTTGCTTGTTTGGTAAAGAGAGAGTCCTATGGGATCCTGATGGTAACACAGTAGAGGCAATGGACTGTTTCATTTCCCATATGTAAGTGATTACAGAAGGAATGGAAGAAGCTAGCACTTAAGAGGAATTTTTTTTTTTAAAGAATGAATGCCTACTCACTGTTATTTGAAAAGTATCTAATTACAGGTCAAGTTATATATATTTATCATAGGGGAAGGTTAGAGTTTCACTACATTAAGGTGCAAAAGTAGCACATCTGTGTGCACAGTGAGGCTTCTGAACTCAAAGGATAATATTAGACATTTTCCTATTCTGTCCTAGGAGCAAGCTTGTACTAGATATAGGGGAGGGAATCAACACATCTAGCAGTGTTGTCAGATAAGAAACATTTACGGGCTGGACACAGTGGCTCAGACCCGTAATCCCAGCACTTTGGGAGGCCGAGGCAAGCAGATCATGAGGTCAGGAGTTCGAGACCAGCCTGACCAATATGGCAAAACCCTGTCTCTACTGAAAATATATAAATTAGCCCAGCATAGTGGCACTCGCCTGTAATCCCAGCTACACAGGAGGCTGAGGCAGGAGAATCACTTGAACCTTGGAGGCAGAGATTGCCGTGAGCCGAGACTGCACCACTAAACTCCAGCCTGGGTGACAGAGCAAGACTCCATCTCAAAAACAGAAAAGAAAACATTTACGTGATGTTGATAGTCCAGCTAGTAACTCCTGCGGGCTTTTGTGAAACAGTTTAAACAGACAAATACTAGACTGAGGGTGTCTAATCTTTTGGCTTCCCTAGGCCACATTGGAAGAATTGTCTTGGGCCACACGTAAAATACACTAACCATAGCTGATGAGCTAAAAAAAAAAAAAAAAAAAAAAAAAAACTGCAAACAGATACAATGTTTTAAGAAAGTTTGTGAATTTGCATTGGATGGTACTGAAAGCTGCTCTTGGCCACATGCAGCCCACAGGCTTCAGATTGGACAAACTTGTTTGGCTTTTGCTTTCCAGTTCGTTTACTTCAATTCAATGAGTGGTGTCTATGAAACTACAGATGTTGTCTTGGCCTACACCAGAAGTTTCTCTGGAACGTAAAATGAATAAATGAATGTGTAAAAAAATCAAGAAGATGGGAGGAGATTTAAGTAGAGAGATTCTTCCTAGTGCTGAACTTTGCCATGAACTTGGCTTGGTTTCTTCCTTTCTTTCCAAATTTTGAGTCAATGGGAACCATTCTAAATAGGCGAGTCATTGGACAAGCTGTCATGTGGAAAGTTTAGGCGCTTTCCTGCTCCAGCTCTTAGGCCTTCCCTTTGAGTTAAGCTACATCCTCCGTGTGTGGGGAGAGCTTGCTTCTGAGCTGATGATAGTGGGTCAAAAAGTCAAGTTGTAGAACCAGAGAATGTAGGTAGGACACATTTTTCTTTGCCAAGTTGCCTTCCACATGCACAGAAGGTCATGTTCAGCTTTTACTTCCCAAAATGAAAACTCTTGTTCCCTGTCTGCCCACTTTCTAGTTTGTGCATACTGCTTCCTCAAGAGAATATTAGAGTCCAGGCATGATGGCTCATGCCTGTCATCCCAGCACTTTAGATGGCTGAGGTGGAAAGATTGCTTAAGCAAAGGAGTTCAAGACCAGTCTGGGTAAAATAATGATACCTCATCTCTACAAAAAACTAAAGAGAGAGAGCATTTTAGAAGTAGGGAAATACATGTGCAAAATATCATACATTTTCAAGTGTTAAAATGTATGAAATGATTACATATTCATTTCAACTAATTTTAGCTAGTGAAAGAAAACCCAAACCAAGAATGAAACAAGCATTTTTTTAATTGCAGAACAGAAATTTGGCAGATCCATTGTCAAATAGGTGAGAGTCCTACTTGCCACAATCTCAAGAGAACTGTGTATAGGCATCCGCCCTGTATTTAGCTTAAGACTTCAGAGTATGAAGAAAGTTCACAATTGTCCATTAACTACTGTTGATGCCTTGGCATGGGAGGGTCGCAACACCAATTTATCAAATGCATACCTGCCTCAAGACAATCTTTTCCTGGCAGATGCTTTAATTGCGCTCTGCATGAGACCCAGCTTGCCATCCCAGGCGAAGGCACTCGTTGGAGGCTGACAGCCGATTGGCTACCCCTGGGGGCAGACGAGCCTCTGCAGAGGGAAGGCACCATGGCAGGTTGCCAGGAAACCAACCCCTTGGTGTTTCTGATAGAAAAACACAGGCGCAGAGGGTCTCCTTTCTGTGCATTGTTTGGTTAGGCAGTTTCATCTCTCTCTAGCACACCAGATGAGTGCAGATCCTGTTGTAACACTCTAAAGCCAAGGAATTCATCTCCACGAATCCCAGCGGAGACACTTTGCTGTATCACTTTCTCCTTCTCAGGGGCTGTCTCCCCTGATTTCCTTACACTCTTTATGTTTGTTTTTGATAGGTGCTCTTGAAAACACGAGGCAAAGCTGGAGGAGTGTGTTTTTGGAAAATAGATGGCTGAGCTCCAGCAGTCAGGGAGCAATGTGACTTAACAAGGATATTTTATCCTTACGCTTCATACCTACAGAGCTCTTTTCCTTCTAAAAGCTCAAAGAACAATTCTGGTCTTGATTTTGCCTCAGCGAGATGCCAAAATGTTTAAGAAAATACAACTTCAAAAGAAGCCTCTGAAGAAAATCATACAGTATGTTTGCGATTACTATATTTATGCAGCATTATAAGATATATAAAGTTGTAGGTATTGCTCCACCAAATCTTTTATTGTTTCAATTATAATTCAAATAATCTCCATGTGCTTGAGAAAGGATTTTTAAAAATTATTTTCTTTACCATGTCAGCTCTATGTTCCATTATCTCTTTCCTGGTGAAGACTTCTCTGATTATATTATTTAAAAGTACAGCTCATTTCCCATACGTACTTCCTATATCGGACCCTACTTAATTTTCCATAATGCTTATATCAGTCACGGTTTAGCTAGGGAAGCAGGACCACTATGAGTAGGATGAAACATGGGTATATTATAGAAATAAGACCTTACGCAAAGAACAACTGGTGAACAAAGACTCTGAGAAGGGAACTAGGAGGCCAGAGAAACGTCCTGAAGTAGCTCTCCGGAAGCACTGCTGCAGATGATGGACAAATAGCTTCCAGGAGAATACTAGTGGTGAAGCACATGGAGCTGGAATCGGGCAGCCTATGAGAGCTGGTCAAGTTTTAGAAGGCTCTTGCCTCCGCTTCTATTGGTTGGCCTGAGGTTGCTGTAGGTCAGCCGGAAAGACAGGAGAAAGAGCTGGACAAAGAGCAAAGGGAGAGAAGGAAGAGGCAGAAGGCTCTGGCACTTCTGTATCTGTCTTTCACAGCATGTAGCCATGGTGATGTTCAGTTATCACTGCCATTGCTTCATTTCCAACTTCCAAACTTTGTGAAAATTCCACTTTGGCCAATTCTACCCGGGAACCATACAAGGAAGCGGATGCTGGGAAACGTTGTTCTGGCTTAGGCAGTTGGACAAAGTACAAAACTACAAGTGTTTAACCCCTTCCCCAATCTTACCTACCATATAGTTAAAAATTATATAGATCTATACACCTGTACGTGCCCACACACACACAGACACACAATTCTAACTTCTATGAGTATAGGGATTTCTGTTTTACACACCTCAGTGTCTATAACAATGCTTGGCACATAGTAAATATTTAATGAATATGTATTGATTGAATTTTTTATTGCTAGCCTTTGAATTTTACCTGTGGGCAAAACCTGAGTCAGGATCATTACTTGTGACAAAAATTGACAAATACAGTTGACAAAACCTAGATCCAGGAGATGAAAAAGTAATCAGTTCCAAGAAACTGAGTGAGCTGCCAAGCCAGAACTGGAGAGAGCAGTGTTTGCTAGTGCACAAGACACTGTCCCGCCAACATGCCCCTCTCCTGTGAGAAATTTGACTCAGTCTACTTCCTCCAGCAGTGGCCTCATTTTTTTTAAGCTCAGGAAAGTTTACATGTGGTTTGCTTAAAAGAAAGGCCAATGTGGATGGATGCAGTGTGCCAACTTTACCCAAGTGAAACCAGGAATTAAGCTGTAGACATGCATTTTTCAGCATCATGTGCCACCCAGGTCTTAGAAATTCATATTGTTGAATGTCTTAAAAAGACCCCAATTTCTATAGACTAAGTGGGAGACACTTTCTCATGTTATATATTTCTAGGGCCAGATTTTATTCATAATTGGCTGAATCTTAACAGACATAGTTCCTACTCCTATATATGTCCACTATTAGACTGTCGAGTGGCCTTGTACCCATTAAAGGACTCATACTTTGAAACCTACCATTTTGTACCCATTAAAGGACTCATACTTTGAAACCTACCATTTAATTACTTATAGAGGATTTAGAAATCTACCTAATTAAAAGACCTGAAAGAACCACAAATTGAGGCACATAACCTGATATCAAAGCTTGATTCAGTATGGCCCCTGTGTAGCCTGTGCATCAGTTGGAATCATTTTCGCTGCAAATAAAACATCAAAATGTGGCATAAGCAACAGAGGAAACTTAATAGTTCACATAACTGAAAACCTCAGCCTTCAGGCTGGGACAGATCAGAGCTCCAGATGCATTTCTTTTCTATTTTCTTGTCTGTGTCTCTTCCATCCCTCACCCTCTGACTAGCTTCATAAGACGACTGCCTGCAGCACCTGAAGCTGTTTCCTCTGCCATGTGCATTGGGAACAAAAGAGCACATTTCAACACTATTAAACAGAAGTCCAAGGATTATGTTAATAATGGTACCACTAGATTAATCCCTGTGTCCAAAGAAATATCATGAGACTGACTGGCTTAGGTCAGGGTTACATAAAGCAACTGCAGTGGGGTGATAGGATGGATCGCCCTGATAGTCCAGTACAGGCCCCGTGGGCACTGTATTAGCCTGCCAAGGCTGCGGAACAAGGTACCATAGACCAAGTTGGTGCCTTAAACAACAGAAATGTATTTTCTCACAGTTTTAGAGTCTAGAAGGCCAAGATCAAGACATCGGCAGGCCTGGTTTCTCCTGAGGCCTCTGTCCTTGGCATAGAGATGATACTTTCTTACTGTGTCCTCACCTGGCTTTTCCTGTAATTAAGAGATCCCAAAGAACCCCAAATTGAGGCATATAACCTGATATCAAAGTTTGATTCACTAAGGCCCCTTGGTATATAAACTGTACATCAGTTTCAATGATTTCCATTGCAGATAAAACAATACAACATGGCTTAAGCAATAGAAGAAACTTCTTAATACACATAATTGAAAACCTCAGCCTTCAAGCAGGGACTAATCAGAGCTCCAAATGCATTTTTTTCTGTTTTCTTTTCTGTGTCTAGTAGGACTTAGTCCCTCTCTCTTCTTATAAGGACACCAGTCATAATAGATTGGGTTCCCATCTCACTACCTTATTTAACTTTAATTACCTATTTAAAGGTCCTATATCCAAATATAGTCACATGGGAGGTTAAGGCTTTCACATATGAATCTGGAGGACACCAATTCAGCCCATAACAGCAGCTGAGAGTTGGAAAAAGTCTCTTTCCAATAACTTGACTACAAAAGTGCAGGGGAGAAAAGTAATGGGGAATCAACCAAAATGTTCATGAAAATCCACAAAACCCTTAAACACTTAAAAGTTCCCTTTAACCATCAAATTAATGATGATTTTAAAAAACATCATTAATGATGTGTTTAGTTTCCCCAGGGCAAACTGCTACTACAAGTGGGTCTCCTGGGCCTTATTGTATTGTCTAAGCAAACATTTCCAAAAGTGTATTCTAAGGACTGCTAGTCTCATTACATACTAAAAAAAAAAAAAAAAAAAAAAAAAAAAAAAAAAAAAAAATAGTCGTTTTTAATTAATGGAGAGCGGAGGAGACCCCGCGGGACGCCCG
>CAUYLG010000355.1:0-21220 GCA_963573385.1 Cacajao melanocephalus | reverse complement strand
ACACACTGGGGTCTTTGTGGGGGGATCAAGGGAGGGATAGTCGGGGGTAGGGTGTTGGGGAGGGATAACATGGGGAGTAATACCAGATATAGGTGATGGGGGGATGGAGGCAGCAAACCACATTGCCATGTATGTACCTATGCATGTTCTTCACATGTACCCCAGAACTTAAAGTGCAATAAAATATATATACATAAACAATGTATTTTAATATAACTGTAATAATAAATGGATGTTTTGAAGTGATTTTTCTTTATGGAGAATAGATCATTCAAACAATATTCCAAGACCCCGAAATGCTACTGCCTTTTAAATACTCTTAGAAAAATCTATGACTACATAAAAGGAAGCTTGTAAAGTGACCTTTATTGCAACATTTTTGCAATGGCAAAAAACTGGGGAGAAATGTTCATCAGTAAGAGAACAAAGAAATCACTATGGTATATCTTTATTGGGAATACTAATAAAACGAAGTTCAAAACAGTGAAGTGCAAACATGGACAAATATCCAAAGTTCCATCATTCGGTTAACAAAAATACAAACTGATTTTATTATTTAAATATAATTTTTTTAAATGTATTTTTGTGTTCCCATATCTGGACCATAAGAAAGAGTAAGAGAGAAGGTATAGTACATTGTGCAGTAATAAATGCTAAGATGAAAAATCAATTATGGAAGGGAACAGGATTTTCTGGGGATATACACTTTAATAGGCAGATGATGAGGTTTGTCTGTGTCCCCACCCAAATTTCATCTTGAATTTCCACACTGGAAATTCAAGGACCCAGTGGAAGTAACTGAATAATGGGAGGTCTTTCCCATACTGTTCTCATAATAGTGAATAAGTATCACAAGAGCTGATGGCTTTATATGGCAAAGTTTTTCCTGTAGAAGCTCTCTTTTTGCCTGCTTCCATATCTCCTTGCCTTCCACCACGATTGTGAGTCCTCCCCAGCCATGTGGAACTATAAGTCCAATAAACCTCTTTTTTTTTTTTATGAAATTGCCAGATATGTCTTCATCAGCAGTGTGAAAATGGAATAACACAGTAAATTGGTACCAGTAGAATGGAGTGCTGCAGAAAATGTACCGAGAAATGTGGAAGCAACCTTGGATCTGGGTAACAGGCAGAGGTTGGAACAGTTAGGAGGTCTCAGAAGAAGACAGGAAAATTGTGGAAAATTTTGAATTCCCTAGAGATTTGTTGAATGGCTTTGACCAAAAGAGACTGGCAGCATTTTGCCCTTGCCCTAGAGATTTGTGGAACTTTCAACTTGAGAGAGATGATTTAGGGTGTCTGCTGGAAGAAATTCCTAAGCAGCAAGCATTCAGGAGGTGACTTGAGTGCTGTTAAAGGCATTCAGTTTTATAAGGGAAGCAGAATCTAAAAGTTCAGAAAATTTTCAGCCTGATAATGAGATAGAAAAGAAAATCCCATTTTCTGAGGGAAAATTCAAGCTGGCTACAGAAATTTGCATAAGTAACAAGGAGCTGAACGTTACTCCCCAAGACAATGGGGGAAATGTCTCCAGGACATGTGATAGGTCTTAATGGCAGCCTCTCCCATCACAGGCCTGGAGGTCTAGGAGAAAAAAGTGGTTTCATGGGCTGGTCCCAGGGTCCCCATGCTGTGTGCAGCCTAGGGTCTTGGTGCCCTGTGCCCCAGCAGCTCCAGCTGTGGCTGAAAGGGGCCAATGTAGAGTTCAGACCATGGCTTCAGAGAGTGCAAGCCACAAACTTGGCATCTTCCAGGTGGTGTTGAGCCTGTGAGTGCACAAAAGTCAAGAACTGAGGTTTGGGAATCTCTGCCTAGATTTCAGAGGATGTATGGAAATGCCTGGATGTCCAGGAAGAAGTTTGTTAAAGGGGCAGTATTCTCATGAAGAATCTCTGCTAGGGAAGTATGGAAGGAAAATGTGAGATGAGAGCCCCCACACAGAGTCCCTACTGGGGCACTGCCTGGTAGAGCTGTGAGAAGAGGGCCACCATCCTCCAGACTCCAGAATGATAGATCCACCAACAGCTTGTACCATGCACCTGGAAAAGCCAGACACTTAACACCAGCCCATCAAAGCAGCCAAGAGGGAGGCTGTACCCTCCAAAGCCACAGGGGTGGAGCTGCCCAAGACCATGGGAACCCACCTCTTGCATCAGTGCAACCTGGATGTAAGACATGGAATTAAAGGAGATCATTTTGGAGTTAAAGATTTGACTGCCCAACTAGATTTTGGATTTGCATGGGTCCTGTATCCCCTTTGTGTTGGCCAATTTCTCCCATTTGGAATGGCTGTATTTACCCAATGCCTGTATCCCAAATGTATCTAGGAAGTAACTAACCTGCTTTTGATTTTACAGCTCATAGGTGGAAGCGACTTGCCTCGTCTTGGATGACAGTTTGGACTGTGGACTTTTGAGTTAATGCTGAAATGAGTTAAGACTTCAGAGGACTGTTGGGAAGGCACAATTAGTTTTGAAGTGAGGATATAAGATTTGGGAGGGGCCAGAGGTGGAATGATATGGTTTGGCTGTGTCCCCACCCAAATCTCATCTTGAATTCTCACATGTTGTGGGAGGGACTTGGTGGGAGGGAACTGAATAATGGGGGCAGGTTTTTTCCATGCTGTTCTCATGATAGTGGTAAGTCTCACAAGATCTGACAGCTTTATAAGGTGGGGTTTCCCTGCGCAAGCTCTCTTTTTGCCTGCCACCATCCATGAAAGATGTGACCAGCTCCTCCTTACCTTCCACCATGATTGTGAGGCCTCCCCAGACACATGGAACTGTAAGTCCAATAAATCTCTTTCTTTTATTAAATTGCCCAGTTTTGGGTGTGTATCAGCAGAAGGAAAATGGATTAATGCAGCAGAGAAGTCTCAATAAGAAAGCAACATTTGAGCAAAAACATGAAGGAGGTAAAGAAATTAGCTATGAGAGACATCTGAGCAAAAAGTGTTCAAGGCAGAGAAAGCAGGTTCCACCCTTCATGTAACCCTAACTGGGCACTGATTTGATTTAGTAAGTTTGAAACCTTCTTCTCAAAATTTGACATACTAATATATATAAATAAAAATTAATACAAAATATCATTTTAAAAATTGAGTAATGTATGTTTGTTGGCTGCATAAATGTCTTCTTTTGAAAAGTGTCTGTTCATATCCTTCACCCACTTTTCTTGTAAATCTGCTTTAGTTCTTTGTAGATTCTGGATACTAGCCCTTTGTCAGATGGTTAGCTTGCAAACACTTTTTCCCATTATGTTGGTCACTGGTTCACTCTAATGATTGTTTCTTTTGCTGTGCATAAGCCCTTAAGTTTAATTAGATCCCATTTGTCTTTTTTGGCTTTTGTTGCCATTGCTTTTGGTATTTTAGTCATGAAGTCCTTGCCTATGCCTATGTCATGAATGGTGTTGCCTAGGTTTTCTTCTGGGGTTTTTATGGTGTTAGGTCCTATGTTTAAATCGTTAATCCATCCGGAGTTAATTTTTGTGTAAGGTGTAAGGAAGGAGTCCCATTTCAGCTTTCTGCACATGGCTAGCCAGTTTTCCCAACACCATTTATTAAACAGAGAATCCTTTCCCCATTGCTTGTTTTTGTGAGGTTTGTCAAAGATCAGATGGTTGTAGATGTGTAGCATTACTTCCAAGGCCTCTGTTCTGTTACATTGGTCTATATCTCTGTTTTGGTATCACTACCATGCTGTTTTGGTACCAGTACCATGCTGTTTTGATTACTGTAGCCTTGTATTATAGCCTGAAGTCAGGTAGTATGATGCCTTCAGCTTTGTTCTTTTTGCTTAGGATTGTCTTCGCTATGCGGGCTTTTTTTTTTTTTTTTTTTTGGGGTTCCATAAGAAGTTTAAGTTTAAGGTGTTTTTTCCCAGTTCTGTGAAGGTCAATGGTAATTTGATGGGGATAGCACTGAATCTATAAATTACTTTGGGCAGTATGGCCATATTCACAATATTGATTATTCCTAACCATGAGCATGGAATGCTTTTCTGTCTGTTTGTGTCCTCTCTTATTTTGTTGAGCAGTGGTTTGTAGTTCTCCTTGAAAAGGTCCTTCACATCCTTTGTTAGCTGTATTCCTAGGTATTTTATTCTCTTTGTAGCAGTTGTGAAAGGGAGTTCGCTCATGATTTGGCTCTCTGTCTGTTAATGCTCATCATCACTGGTCATTAGAGAAATGCAAATCAAAACTACATTGAGATATCATCTCACACCAGTTAGAATGGCAATGATTAAAAAATCTGGAGACAACAGATGCTGGAGAGGATGTGGAGAAATAACACTTTTACACTGTTGGTGGGAGTGTAAATTAGTTCAATCATTGTGGAAGACAGTGTGGCAATTCCTCAAGTATCTAGAAATAGAAATACCATTTTGACCTGTCAATCCCATTACTGGGTATATACTCAAATGTTTATAAATCTTTCTATTATAAAGACACGTGCACACGTATGTTCATTGTGGCACAGTTTACAATAGCAAAGACCTGAAACCAACCCAAATGCCCATCAATGATACACTGGATAAAGAAAATGTGGCACATACACATCATGGAATACTATGCAGCCATAAAAAAGGATGAGTTCATGTCCTTTGCAGGACATGGATGAATCTGGAAACCATCATTCTCAGCAAACTGACACAAGAACAGTAAGCCAAACACCACATGTTCTCACTCATAGGTGGGTGTTGAACAATGAGAACACATGGACACCGGGAGGGGAAAATCACACATTGAGGTTTGTTGGGGTTGGGGGGCTTTGGTAGGGATAGTGGGGGGAGGTTGGGGAGGGATAATATTGGAAGAAATGCCTGATGTAGGTGATGGGGGGATGCAGGTAGCAAATCACCATGGCATGTGTGTACCTATGAAACAATCCTGCAAGTTATGCACTTGTACCCCAGAACTTAAAGTATAATTTAAAAAATTGACTAATATTCCTGAAGATGCTAAGAGACCTTCTGAAGTGCTGATGCAGGAATATAAATCACCAACCTCAAGACTGCATACAAAATGTATACTCTCAAAAATCTATGAGTGACATTAAAACTCTCATTAAAGCAAATAATCTAAATATCTAGGTGACCAAGTCCTCCAATATAAAGTTACTTAAGCATAGGCATATTCACAGTTACTTCTCTGTCATAGGAAACCACCTATGGTCCTTCTTGTTTCCAAGAAAAGATCTTTGCTAGAGTATATCACACATTGCACTATTCTGAATCAAATATTCAGTTGCAAATAGGTAGTTTCCAGGTAGAGAGAAGCCCTTGCCCAAAAGCTGTCCCTATTGCAAACAGTTCATCTCACTTCAATTTTCTTCCTTTTCTTTGCAAGAAGAATGTCCATCACTTTTTTTTAATCTGGAGGCCTAGATCCCTAGTTCAAAGAATTTGTAAGAAAAAACTCAGTTCAAATATCTGAATCTGCCCTAAAAATGACGTGCTGGGATAATAATTTATGAAGGAAGCAATTTTTAAATTTCACCTGGCTTTTGGCACAGACTTCTCACTTTTCAAGAGTTTCCCTATTGACAAGGGTGTTAAATGAAATTTCTAGCTGCTTCAAAGTGTAAGATACTATTGGGTCCTTCTAAATTCCACAGATGATGCCCTGGCAGCAGCATTAAAGGGAGACCCTGCTGCATCACATTCACATGTGAGTCCCCTTACAGCACTCCTCTGCATTCTGGAGGAAAACTCAGCATTGGCCCAGTGAGACGCCAAAGAGCCCTAGGATTCATAAATGTATTCCCTGGGGTTCTAGAGTTCCCATCTAAAATGAATTACATGTGCATATTTACAATAAAGATTATGTGTGCTACACATCCTTTATATTATCAAACCTTGGTTTTTGTCAAAGAGCTGGTAGTTAAATATTTGCCACCAAACCACTAGATGTATATACATTAAAATAATGCATTGATATAAACTAAAGACCAAAAGACAATACGTGAATATAGATTTTGCTATAGTAATTCAGGAGAAAAGTAAAACTGGGAAAGAACTGAGTCATCATATGATTTTAACAGAAATGCTAAAACCAAACATTTTTGAACTGTAATAATATTATAGGCTGAGAGTAGAAATTTAATTTTCATAAAACAATATCACACATCAAATTAATATTCTTAAATATCTTAGTTATTGGATTTTATACACTTAAAATTGAAATTTTCTTTGAATTTTATAGTTCTATAAGAACTATAATCATTCATTCATCCACTCATTCATTCCCCAGTGAATGAATTGATATAGTAGTAATACATGCCAGATACTAATTTAGGTGCTGGGCTCTCAGTGAACCCAATAGAAGCATTAATTTCTATTTTGTTTATATTTAAGTACTATTCTAATACAAATCATAGTTTAACATTGGATATTTACATTTTTGTCAAAAAAAGACCGTACATTACTCAAATTTGACAAAAACATATTAAATCCTTTCTCAGAAAGCAGACACTCTATAGCCTATTCACTGCAGAGACAGCTGAAAAGTGATAAAGCATAAAACTCAGTCAACAGTAATGGCTAAGGATGGTGGAGTCTGGCCTTTGCTACTGTTTTTCTTTAACGTGTACAATTATTTGTAGGTCACTGTCTTTGTCCATTTATCCTGCTATAACAAAATACCACCAGACTAAGTAATTTATAAAGAAATGAAATTTATTTCTCACAGTTCTGAAGGCTGGGAAGTAAAAGATCAAGGTCTGGCATCTGACAAAGACTGCTCTCTACTAACAAGATGGTAGCTTAAATGCTGTGTCCTCTAAAGGGGATGAATACCTTGTCCTCACATGGCAGAAGGAAGAAGGGCAAGAGGGCCAAACTGCCTCTGTCAAGCCCTTTTATAACAACAATCTATTCATGAGAGTAGATCCCTCATCGCCTAAACCCCTCCCAAAAGGCCCCACTTCCCAACACAATTGCATTGGATTACACTTTCAACACATTTTAGAGGACACACTCGGACTATAGTAATTATCAAAAATAGACTACCCTCAGCATTTATGATTTCTGAAATAATTTCATTAGTAACTAAACCTTCCACCTAAAAGATTTTTCCCATTTTGAAAGGACAGGATTTAAACAGAGAAATTTAAAGTAGCTAGATGTGGCTGGGCATAGTGACTCACCTGTAATCCCAGCACTTTGGGAGGCCAAGGCTGGTAGATCACCTTAGGTCAAGAGTTCGAGACCAGTCTGGCCAACATGGCAAAACCCCGTCTCTACTAAAAATACAAAAATGCGCTGGGTGTGGTGGCATGCACCTGTAATCCCAACTACTCAGGCGGCTGAGGCAGGAGAATCACGTGAACACAGCAAGTGAAGGTTGCAGTGAGCCAATATACGACTGCACTCCACCTTGGATGATGGAGTGAGACTCTGTCCCAAAAAAAAAATAGCTAGATGTATTAATCAGAGTTCTCCAGAGAAACAGAAACAACATGATAAACAGATGTGGATAAATGGATGGATAGATTAGATAGATAGATAGATAGATATAGAGATTTTAAGAAACTGGCTCATGTGAATATAGAAGCTCGACAAGTCCAAAGGTAGACCAGCAGGCTGGAAACCCAGGGAAGAATTGCAGTTTGAGTTCAGAGGCAGTCTGCTGGCAGAATATCCTCTTGCTCAAGGGAGGTCAGTCTGGTGTATGAAGGTCTTCGACTGATTGGATGAGGCCAACCCACATTATGTAGGGTAATCTACTGTACTTAAAAGTCATTGCTTTAAATGTTAGTCTCATTCAAAAACACCTCCAGAAACATCCAGAATACCATTTGACCAAATATCTGGGAGCCATGTGTCAACCAAGTTGACACAAAAAATTAAGGATCATTAGTAAATTTAGCATTTATTGCTTAGTAATTTGTAAAATACATATGAAAATATTTAGAATGTTATTATTACCTTTATTCTGAGATAAGGAATCACTCTGGGAAATAATTATAAATTGAATTCAACCCTGACAAATAACCATGAATTGAATTCCACCGTACTTAAACTTCTTTTAGGTTTTCCTCTTGTCTGTTAAATTAATTTCAGCTGTAAAAAAAATTGAAAGCAAATTAAACTGAAGTTATTAAAGAGCAATTTATACACAAAAGGAAAAATGAAAGTATTGAATTTGGGAAGGAACATAAAGAAATAAGTCAGTTGATGCACTATCCAAGTTGTCATTTTAAGTTCTTTCAATAAAAATAAGGGCACAATGATAATTTAAACACACACACACAGAGACACAAGACAGAAAGAGCTAAAGAATAAGAGAGCAAAATTCTGCCAGCATGTCAAAGGAAGGAATTGCTAGGGAGGATCAGAAAACTGCAGAACAGAAATGAAGTCTAACTGGGAGTGATGAAAGAACTACAAAGGTTCTCCATGTAAAGAAGCAGCCAGAAAGAAAGGCATCCCATAGGTTGCCTTAAGCACATTTGGCCTCTGAAGCAATAAATGTGCTGAGGTTTAGGGCTGAAGAGACAATGAAGACAGAGTCAGAGGGCAGTCAGTGTGTGTAAATCAGTGACAATACATTTTCTGATGCCTTGTTTCTTATGGCTCCAGGCCTCAACTAGAACCACATGCCATTTTCACTGAAGGCCAACTTGGCAAACACCATGTCACTCTCCACCTTCATTTAAAAATACCCAGCTGAGAAGAATTATCCTGGGAGCTTAAATTAAATAGCCCAATCATGACCAAATATAAATTTTCCATTTTTTATTTTACAAGAGGACTTTTTAAATTTTCCTTTAAAATGAGACAGCTATGATCATTATAGTGGGCACTGATCGGTGCTTTCCCAATTCCCCAGGACTGCTTCTGCCATTCCCACATACCCTTCCTCAGGCTTTGATGTGCTTTTACCTCCAAAGTTCTATATGCATGACTATCTTCCACTAGGTGCTCTTGAGTCCTGGCACAGCTTGGGCTGCAGGAGCAGAGAGCCAGAAGCACCCAGAAGTTCACCTCTGTACCTCCCTAATTCCCTCCTCCAGTCCAGGACTAGCAGGGGAATATGGAAGCCCATTCTTCCCCTCAGGTAAAGACAACTCTGAGATGTATCTTCTACCCTGCAGGAATTCATTACACTGTCCCGGGGACTTTGCCTGAAACCAGCCCCTTGCTTGGCCTCTGCCTTGCTCTGCCCTACCTCCCTCACACCTTTAACAGTTTGTCCTGAAAACACTTCCCAGTAAATCACTTGCACAGACAATCCTTGCCTTAGACAACCAGTGAAAGATGATTCTACAGTTTATGTTCTTTAGAGCTTTAAGGTTCTGTCAAAACAAAACATGCAAAACAAGATAAACAAATCCAAGACTTTGTTATAATGAGCCCTTAATTCTGTGGCCAAAGTCATAAACAGTGAGTTAGGGGCATCTCAAGTTCATAAAGTCACCAGTAATGTTATGAATGATGTCACTAGTGGTTTGAGATTTTTAAGATGGAAAGTACTATAATGTTCCAGGGAGACCATGGACTTTGGAGCCAAACAGGCTTGCATGCAATACTAACACAACAAATCACTAGTCACATACTCATTGGAAGCCTTAGATTCCAATTCTATAAAATGGTTAGATTCTGAATCTACAAAATTGCAATGCTGACCTTAAAGAGTTTGTAGAAGTAAATGAGTAAATATTTAAAACACCTGATACACAGTAAACACAAATTATTATTTCATTTTGCTTTCTAAAGGGAATGATTTTGTCACAAAGAAAACAGAGCTTATGGAAACATCTGTTTCCCTACAGTTAAAAGCCTTAAGGAAGAGCCCCAATTAATTATGTCATTAGCCACCAGTTTACATTTAGAAGAGGGTTACATAGCAATTGGGTTTTTTTTTCCCCCTGCTTATTTACAGATAACCTTAAGGTTCTCTTGAATTATTGAAGCTTGTTTCACTCACTCATTAATCTATGTTTATTGAATGGTTATAGAACAGGTACTGGGACATACAGAGGTAAAATAGATACAATGCCAATAAGCAAGTAAACAAGTAAGTAAAATAATTAGCGATGGTGATAAATAGCATGAGGGAAATAAACAGGGTAATCAGATGAATTAACTGCAAAAAGGAGGCTCACGACATTAAACAGATGGTCAGGAAATACCTCTCTAAGGGAGGGATATTCCAGCTGAGGGAAGACAGGAGCCAGTGCTGTGAAGATCCAGGAAAGAACCTTCCAGGCAGAGGGAACAGCAATCTGAGATGGGCGAGACCTTGGTGCCAGTAGAATTAAAGTGATCTGAATTCAGAAGATTATGTTAGAAGATAAAAACAAATTATCAGGAAGAAGACCATACAGTTCTTCATGGGTATATTGAATGGTCTGACTCAACGTAGTACAGCCATGAGAAGAATTTTTGTTTCTCTCCAACCTTTATGCCTCAGTGAATTATATCAAGTTTCCTTTGCCTTCCCTTTAAAGACATTTCAGACAGAATGGAAAGTTTCACAGTCAATTTCAATTATAAAACAACTCAGTCTAGTAATATTAAATACAGTTTAAAACTTAACCCTCAAATGCAGTTTAATGCTGTAATCCTTCCCTAGCTGGGAATGGCCAGCAATTGGAGAGTGACAGTGTCAGCATTTCCGCTTCTCTCCCTCATCCCCATTCCTCTTTTGGGTTGCTCCTTTTCCATGGTTTGAAACCTTGGTGAAAATAGGAGGAAAGGGGAGAATGTCTCTGACTTCCCTGGTGCTGCTGCTCATCCTCCTTGACTGTTGATGCTTTCTGTGTTATGGATGTTCAAGGGCCCACTACCACACATGTAAGAGTATGTGCAGACTCTTCAGGAAGCCCCACAGAGAACACTCAGTTCTTCAATGTAGACAATCTACTTAGAGAGACTTCACCCAATCCACCTGACTTCCCATCCCTCAGCGATATAGTCCATGACCTCTTGCTTCTAGCAATATGGCTGAAGCCTGGTTCCATTTCAGAGTTCCCACCTGGTCCATGGGAGAATTGTCCTTTACCTATTAAACACTGGAGGTGTGACTTCCCTAATGCTCAACACTCTTCTCCCTCATTTCACATTTTCCACATCCTGATTTCAAGCCCACTGCATAAGCAAATGTCCGACTTTCAATTCAGTGCCATTCACACCTTCTTCAGACACTCCCAGTCTCTGTGAGTGGATCTCAGAGTGTCAGTCCTTCGCTTGGCTTAAATCAAAATAATCTACTCTCTTTTTGTCCATAAAAAGAAAGGAGAATCCACAGCACTCTCTCACAGACTAGTAACTCAGTTGTCTCCAAGACTCTTTTATTTCCTTTAGCTGGATAAGAGGCAGGTAAAGAGGTATGCCAGATGTGATAATGAAACTGAAAAGCTGTGTTTTCTTACCCAGTGCTATGGGGATGGAACTGATGCCACTATTTGCAATGTGGAACTACATAGCAGCTTTTTCATTTTGATTGAATACAATACAAAGCTTTTTGTTTTGAATACAATCTATGTGATGTATCTATTATTAATAAATACCTGGAGATTACCTGCATAACTTTTCATTGAAATTCAGATATATTAAGGCACAAATGTGTTCATTTATTCATCAGAATGTATTTATTTATTCATTAGTGTGATTTTATTCTTAGAATGTGAACACATTTCTATCCCTTTTCCTAATTAATATCTTAATTACTCAGGGATGACCACTAATGAACAGCTGTGATTGCTAATATATTCTCTAGCAAGAGATGATCGTACTTTTTCCCAGGTCCCCACCCAGTCATTCAGAAATGTGTGTTTTCATCTCTCGCTCCTGTTCTGCTAGAAATAACTTCTTCTAATAAATGCAGACACCTGGGAAGAGGCATAATAGGTTCTTTTCTTTTTCTAATTGAGCTTCTGTTTTTGTTTATAATGAAGGAGAAAATTAGGTAAGCTGGATGCCTTAGTTATATACTGCATAAGGAAAGAAAATAGTAGAGTTGAAAAAGCATTTCTTAATTAACCACACCTAATTTGTACAAGGTGACAATATGAAAAAGGGAAAAAAGAAAAAGTATTGTCAATTTTTTTTAGATCCTAAAAGCAAAAGAGAATGATACATTGGGACATCATAGAAACACATTAAACTCTTATCTCTGACAATTAGTGATCATAGATGATTAACAAAACCATAAATGCAAAAAGCAGCACATCATCCTGCAGCTTATGTGCCATGTATCATGTACTCAGTACATGGAGCAAGCCAGCTCTGAGGACTCTGAGGCTTCAATGAGTTCTAAAGAAAATAAAATTCAGAAATTCTTTGCATGGCATTACTAGCTGTAGGATACCGGTACCCAAGAATCCATTCCAGATGTCTGTGTAAACATGGGTCTAAGTTGTAAAACACAGTAGCCTAAGTTAGACAACCAGTTTAGGCATTCTTCACTTTCCTTAAGCCTGCATATGCAGCAGATTAGGTGCAGGAAGCAAACACCCCTGTTCTCGGGGGCTCACTCCCAGAACACATATAGTCTTTGATACCATTAAATGTGAGTGGTGATTCAAGCCCTTTGAAATCACTGGGCTGCAGTCACACAAACTGAAATCACCTTACATCATGCAGCTATATAAGATAGTTCTTCTTACCAGGAAAGAAAAGAAATTGATGAAAACTTTTGAAATGTAATGCATATTACCTTTCACGGAAAATTTCTACGAAAAATAAGCCTCTAAAACAGAAAGACATGAACATTACATGAATCTGTTTTTTCTTGATTTGCTTTAGTGTTTCTTATTTCAAAAAAAAAAATTGTGTGTGTGTATGTGTGTGTGTCTGTGTGTATATACAGTTGTCCCTCAGTGTCTATGGGTAATTGATTCCAGGACCTCCAGGACCAAAATCCAAGGATGCTGAAGTTGTTTATATAAAATGATGTCGTATTTACATATTAACCTAAACACAATCTCCCATATACTTTAAATCATCTCTGGATTACTTATAATACCTAATATAATGAAAATGCTATGTAAATAGTTGTTATACTGAATTTTTTATTTGTATCACTTTTGTTGTTTTGGAGTAGGTTTTTTTCAGAATACTTTTTATCTGAGGTTAATCAAATCCACAGATGCAGAACTCAGAGATACAAAGGGCCTTGAGTGTGTGTGTGTGTGTGTGTGTGTGTGTGTGTGTATGTAGAGAGAGAGAGAGAGAAGAATAGATGAACAAAATTACAAATATTAGCCACATTTTTTGCAGGTTCTTTAGATTCTGAATTTGGAAAATGTAAACAGTCTGTAAATCTATAAATTTCTGTTATTGTAATAATATCAGAACACATCAGCAGTAACCTAAGAACCATTGCTTTGATCTCAATATCTAACTAGGAGTGTACATTAACCAGTTTCCTGGGTAATATAAAGAAAATGGCATGAGTTTCATTTTCAGCGACCTAAACATGCCATTCTCTCTTTCTCCTGGCCTTTGCATATGTTGTTCCCTCTGACTGAAATCTTTTTACCACCTATTGGCCTAACTCCTACTCATCCTTTAGGTGGCAATTTTAAAAAATCACTGCCTCTATAACTTTTTGTTGAATGTCATGTACCTTTTGTCATCCAGCTCCACTCTTTCATATTCTCTTACATAATGCTTGCACTGAGATTCTGCAAATTACATTTTCCAGATTCATTTGCCAGTCTGCTCCTTAGGTCAGTCAACAAGAGGCAGTAGAAAGGGTTGGAAGGCAGAAGGGGTAGTGAAGGGCTTTATTCTGTTTTTATTTTGTTTTGTTGGGATTTTTGCCATTTCTGTCTGTGTTGCCAGAGCAGTGGCAATTTACCTCAGCATCAACGGTTGGTTCTGGCTGCCGGTGACTTTCAACATTCATGAAATCAAGCCCATTACACTCCCTCACAAATACGTGCAGAATCCATATGTGCAAAGGTCTGAGACCAAACTCTGCAGGACACCTCTTTCAAAAATCATAGGTTATAGTATCCTTTTGTTCCCTTGGTCTCAGAGGTAGCAGCTGCTTCCTGTAATTGTTTTATCTGACTGACTTCCATGCTTTGATTTTGATTTGTCAACCCTCTAATACTTAAGCATTCAATTCTTAGTGGTACACTTATGGTGTAGAAATTCCTAGTGCAATTCTTTTTCCGAACTGGACCCAACTGCTACACCAATTGGCACTATGAGTGAGATCAGAAAACAGATCCTCAAAAATAAAACCCTAGGACTTTAGTCATTCCATTAGCCTTGAATGTTATGCTGAATTCCCTGTCAATTAAAAATGGGATACTTATCATCTGTCATACAGTAGTATCATATTTTATTAGGTTGTCATCTGTAATAGAGTGAAATGAGGTGCCTTTAAAGTGAATGTCTAGGAAAACCAGGGGCTCCTATATTTTACTTTTATGGCAGTAGTGGTAACTACAAAACTGTGAGGTGAAATTTATTTATCTATCTATCTATCTATCTATCTATCTATTTATTTATTTATGCTTCCTGGAAAGCTTACAAAAACCATAAAGAAAGATTTTTTAACTTTAAGTTCAAGAAAATGAGAACTTCTATGCCAGGCCAAGAGAATCTTATTTCTTAAAAATTATAGATAGTGTTTAAAAATCAGACACAAAATTTAATTATGCAGGTTGAAGAATTATAACAGAAGTTGATTCACAGGCTCACATTCTCCTCTGTGAAAGGTAGGACACTAATTTGACAAGAAGAGGACTCATAACTTTGAAATGAAGATATCTGGGTCGACTTAGATGAAAGTGAGAATATTGACCCCTGCCTGGGTCATTCTGAATCTCTTCTGAGAAGATTCATCATCTCTTACTTAGACACATTATAATAACCCATCTGAAGCAGATGCTTTGCTAGAGGCATCTTATTAATAGGATACCTTAATACATCTACTCCTATAAGTAAAGCCTAATGATCCTAGGGGATAGTGCAATGTCTGAGAAGATAGGAGATAATTTTTACTCGAAGATAATTGCAAACATGGAAAGGGATGCTAAGAGTGTTAGACCAGAGGATGGAATATAACTTTGAGTGGAACCTAATTTATTAATATGAGTACATTTACCAGAGATTATGTAGTAGCTGGGATTACAAGCATGCATCACACTACCCAGCTAATTTTTGTATTTTTAGTAAAGATGGAGCTTCACCATGTTGACCAGGCTGGTCTTGAATTCCTGAGCTCAGGCAATCTGCCCACCTCGGCCTCCCAAAGTGCTAGGATTACAGGCATGAGCCACCATGCCTGGCTGAGATTACATATTTAATGTGAGATTGAGATGCCAAAAATTCCTTAGAATACAAAGAAATAAAAGCTAAATGTCCAGAGAGATAGGAATGTTAGAGTGGATTCATTTGCACTGCCATCCATACACCTCCTTGCCATTGACTCCCTGCAATAAGACCCAGAGGACACGCTTTTCACTGAGAAGCACAATAAAGATACATAGTTCCTAACATCTACTCACTGACTTTGCAAAGATCAATAAAGTAACATTTCCTGGCAGTTTTAAGATTGGAGCATAAACGATGCTTTTTTGTTTGTTTATAGAGATTGTTCCATCTTCCTCTTTATATTGTTAGATGCAAGAGGAGACTGCTATTACAGCATCTGCCTTTCTCATCTTCTCTGTCCCCTCTCTCCTTCTTCCTATTTTATTCTTCATCTCTTGCCCAAAAATAGAGATACTCCCTTGTATCTGTGAGTACACCCAAGTGAAAATCTATATTATAGTTAAATAATATACTAAAATCCTGAATAAATATAAAGAGTACTAAACACCCTGAATAAAATTAGTTTAATGAAACTGGGAACTACCATACTGTCACTGGATTTTCTGATGTTTTAAGAATATTTTACCCCTTTTAACTTTAGAAAAAGAAATTTTAATAATGAAGTACTTACATTTAAAATCTAAACCCTGAATAAAATTAAAGTCACCCAAAGAACCAGGTAGAGGTTGGAAGTATTCTAAGCAGAAAGAACCAGGTATGTAAAGGCTCCCAAGGCAGGGAGGAACTTGGTGTCTTTCAAAAGCCTTAAGAAAAGCAGGTGTCCACATGTTCTCACTCATAGGTGGGTGATGAACAATGAGAACACATGGACACAGGGAGGGGATCATCACACACTGAGGTCTGTTGGGGGGACTAGAGGAGGGATGAGGGGGTAGGGAGGTTTGGGAGGGATAACATGGAGAGAAATGCCAGATATAGGTGACGAAGGGATGGAGGCAGCAAACCACATTGCCATGTATGTACCTATGCAACAATCCTGCATGATCTGCACATGTACCCTAGAATCTAAAGTGCAATAAAATATATATATTTATATATGTATATATATATATAAGTATTAATAAATCTTCAAAAAAAAAGAAAGAAAAGCAGGTACCTGGAGCCTGCAGCAAGAGTGTGAGTGAACCAAGATAAATTCTCTGAGGTAAGCAGGAGTCACATCATGCAGTGCTTTGCAGGCCCAGAAAAATATTTTATTTTCATTTCAGGTTAGAGAAATTTTTGAGTTTATGTTTCTAAAATGTCACTGTAACTGCTATGAGAGAAATGGATTGCTAGCGAATGTCACCTAAAAATAAAATAAATAAAAACAGACTCATTCTTTAATTCAACAAATATTAAGCATTCAAAAATCTTCTCGAAGTTTATATTCTACTGATGGGAGCCAAAAAATACACCAGAAAATAAGTAGCATATTAAGTAGTATGTTAAGAGGATAAGTGATTTTAAACAAATAAATAGAGAAATGGAAAAGGGAATGTTGAAAGAGTGAAAATTTTAGTTAGGGTAGCAGAGGAAAGCTTCAGTGAGAATGAAACATTTACATGAAGACATGAAGGAGTCTGAGAAGCAAATCAGCAGTTAACTGAAGAAAGTGCATCCACGAAAACAGAACAGCAAGGTCAAGACAGCTGGATTAGGGCAAAGGGGGAGAATATTCAATAAGTTCTCAGAAGAAATCGAGGGAGATCATGGAGGGCCTTAGAGAACATCTTAAGAACCTTGACTTTTGGCTGGGTATGGTGGCTCACACCTGTAATCCAGTACTTTGGAAGGCTAAGCCAGGTGAATCACTTGAGGTCAGGAATTTGAGACCAGACTGGCCAACATGATGAAACCCCATCTCTACTAAAAATACAAAAAAAAATAGCCAAATGTGGTTGCACGCCTGTATTTCCAGCTACTTGGGAGGCTGAGGCAGGAAAATCACTTGAACCCCAGATGCACAGTTGCAGTAAGTCAAGATCATGCCACTGCACTCCAGCCTGGGTGACAGACTATCTCAAAAAATAAAAATAAAAATAAAAGAACTTTGACTCTGAGTGACATAAAAAGCCAGGAAATGTTGGTAAGGAGAGAAGTGACATCACTGACTAAAGTTTTTGCAGGAGCATTCTGGACAGTGTTAACAAGATGGTAACTGGAGTTAACAAGACTATAATTGGACAAGAGAAGTAAGAAGACCAACTGGGAGGCTGCCACAACAATCTAGGAGATAAATGATCGTGGCTTGGGGACAAAAGAGTGGAAGGACTGAGGAATGCTTTGATTCCAGCTACAATGTGAAGGTAGAGCCAACATTACTTATTGTTGGATCAGCTGAAGAGGTGAGAGGAAAAAAAGAGCCTAAAACTATTAAGAATTTTGACCTAAACAACTAGCAAAACGAAGATGCTATTTGCTAAAATGAAATGAGAAGTCAGTTTGGGGAGGAAGGTGAATATTTCCATATTGGACCAGTTAAGTTTGACATCTATGTAGCAATAAGTAGGTAGTTCTTATGAGTCTGCATTTCAGGGGAGCAAAACATTTTAGAGATATAATTTGAGGAGTTATTAGTGTATGTATTAACAGATCTTGTTTAAATCCATGATATGAAGTAAGATGACTCTGGGAATGAATGTAAATAAGACAAATAAGAGAAATAAGGATTCAATCCTAAGTCTCTCCAATACTTAGATATTAGAAAGTAGCAAAGAAAATGGAACAGGAGAAGAGAAATAAGTAGGATAAAAACTGGGAGAGTGTAACATGCTAGAAGCCAAACAAAAGATGGTTTCAAGAAGGAAGAAGTGACAACTGTCATATGTCACTAATTGGTCAGAAAAGGATGAGTCTGAGAATTGACCACTGGATTTATTAATATGAAGGTCCTTGGAGAACTTTAAGAGATCAGTTTCAGTAACTGTGGGGAGGGAGTAACTGGATTTGGTTTAGGAGAGAAAGGGAGGAGAGACTTTGGAGAAAATTAGTATAGACAACTTGTTAGGAGAGTTTCACACTAAAAGAAAGAAGAGAGATTTCAGTTCCAATTGAGATGGAGTGAGAATATTCTAACATGGATTTTTCACGAGGACAACCAAAACCTCTGCAGAATACATAGAGCAGCTATCTGAGGATTCCAAAGTATAAATAATGGCAAGCATAATAAAAACAGAAATCAAAACTGAAAGAACAAGCAGGATACAATGGCTCACACCTGTAATCCCAGCACTTTGGGAGGCGAGATGGGCAGATCATCCGAGGTCAAAAGTTTGAGACAAGCCTGAGCAACATGCTAAAATCCCATCTCTACTAAAAAGACAAAAATTAGCCAGGTATGGTGGTACACACCTGAGACAGCAGAATCGCTTGAACCCAGGAGGTAGAGGTTACAGTAAGCCGAGATCATGCCACTGCATTCCAGCCTGGGTGACAGAGCAAGATTCCATCTAAAAAAAAAAAAATCCTGGAAGAAAAACTCGTACGGCAGTGAATTTCCTGTTATTTTCCTCCTAGCCTTGATTCTAGGGCAGCCCAATTTCTGAAACTGCCTAGTTAGTGTGAACAGAAAAAAAAAGAAAGAAAGAAAAAATTATTTCTCCTCTTTGCAAAATGACTGTGAAACCTATAGCTCTAAGACTTTGGGAGAAGTCCCCAAGGATTATTGTTTTGTTGTTGTTGTTATTATCATTAATTTTCTCTGCTTGCCCAGCCCCAAGAAAACCTTAGTCATGGAGCTGCACTCCTCCAATACTCATAGCAGCAGATACAACGCAAAAATGTAACAAAAATGAATGGGCTTACAGGTAGACTGTACATGGCTAAAGAAATAATCACTGTACTTAAGGATATCTCAATAGAAACCACCAAAACTGAAAAACAAAGAGAAAAGAAGATGGGTTAAAAAAAAGAATGCCCCAAGAGAACAGATCTAAGATGGCAAAATAGGAACAGCTCTGGAGTGCAGTTCCCAGGGAGAACGCAGAGGGTGAGTGATAAACACATTTCCAAATGAGTTTTTACTGCCCACAGATGAGGAGATTCCAAGGCAGAAAAGCGCCACAAGTCTCCAGCACACCTGTTTCAGTGGGTGCAATGGGTCTCCGCACAAAAACTCACAAATCTGGGTGGCCATTTCAACTGGTGCCTGGAATGCCTGGGACACAGAGTCACCCATTCAACTGAAAAAAAAGGAGGGTGAAACAGGGAGCCAGGTGACCTGCTCAGCAGGTTCCACCCCCACAATGACCAGAAATCTGAAATGCTCTGGATTGAGAGTTTAACAGCAAGCACAGCTGGACCCGGGATGGTCCAGCTCTGTGGGGGAAAGGGCGTCTGCCATTACCAAGGCAATCTGTCATTACCGAGGCAGTCCACCATTACTGAGGCAGACTGCCATTACCAAGGCAGTTTTAACTATACCTCTATAAACAAAACTGCAAGGGAGTTCACAAGGCAGCTGGGCAGAGCCCATGGCAGCTCAGCAACGTCTCTGCTGGCAGACTGTGACTAGGCTACCTCCTTGCAGGGCAGGGCATCTCTGAAAAAGGCTGAATGATGACAGGAACTTATAAATAAAGCCCCACCTTCCCAACAAAGAACACCTGGGGAAAATGGCAGTTATGAGTTACGCTTCAACAGACTTAAACGTACCTGCCCAGCAACTCTGAATGAAGAATGGAGCTCACAGCTCAGCACTTGAGCTCCTAGAAGAGACAGACTTTCTCCTCAAGGAGCTACCCAACCCATGTATATCCAAAGAGACATCTCATAAAGGAGAGCTCAGGCTGACATATGGCAGGTATCCTTCTGGGACAAAGATAACAGAAGAAGAAATTGCCAGTAATCCGTACTATTCTGCAGCCACTGCAGGTGATCCCCAGGCAAGCAGGGTCTGGAATGGACCTCCAGCAGTCCTACAACAGAGGGGTCTGATTGTTAGAAGGAAAACTAAAAAACATAAATAAATAACTTAATCATCAACAACAAGGATGTCCACTCAGAGACCCCACCCAAAAGTCACCAACTACACAGACACCAGGTAGATAAATCCACAAAGATGAGAAGAAACCAGTGCAAGAAGGATAAAAACACTCAAAACCAGAATGCCTCTCCTCCTGCTGGGGATCACAACTTCTCACCAGCAAGGAAACAAGGCTGGATGGAGAATGAGTCTGACGAATTGACAGAAACAGGCTTCAGAAAGTGGGTAATAACATGTTCTAACAAAATGCAAAGAAACTAACAACCTTGAAAAAAACTTTTGATGAAGTGCTAATGAGAATAAACAGCTTAGAGAGGAATATAAATGAATTTATGGAGTGTAAAAACACAACACGAGAACTTCATGAAGCATACATAAGTTTCAATAGCTGAATCAACCAAGCAGAAGAAAGGACATCAGAGATTGAAGATCAACTCAATGAAATAAAATGAGAAGGCAAGATTAGAGAAAAAAGAATAAAAAGAAATGAACAAAGCCTCCAGGAAATATAAGATTATGTGAAAAGACCTAATCTATGTGTGATAAGTGTACCTGAATGTGACAGAGAGAATGAATCCAAACTGGAAAACACTCTTCAGGATGTTATCCAGCAGAACTTCTCCAACCTAGCAAGGCAGGCCAATATTCAAGTCCAGGAAATACAGGGAACACCACAAAGATATTCCACAAGAGGAGCAACCCTAAGGCACATCATCGTCAGATTCACCAGGGTTGAAATGAAGGAGAAAATGCTAAGGGCAGCCAGAGAGAAAGGTGGGGTTATGCACAAAGGGAAGCCCATCAGACTCACAGCAGATCTCTCAGCAGAAACCCTACAAGCCAGAAGAGAGTAGGGGCCAATATTCAACATCCTTAAAGAAAAGAACTTTCAATGCAGAATTTCATATCCACCCAAACTAAGATTCATAAGCAAAGGAGAAATAAAATCCTTTACA
>CAUYLG010000351.1:134-44091 GCA_963573385.1 Cacajao melanocephalus | reverse complement strand
GCAGAAACTGATCATACTTATTAAAATCACAACATAACCTTTCCCCTTTCCCACACCTCACATGCTCAATCCCCCACAAACTCAATCCTCAAATTTTTCTCTATTTGTTTTCTTCTTCTTCTTCTTTTTTTTTTTTTTTTTTTGAGACTGAGTCTCCATCTGTCACCAGGCACCAGGCCGGAGTGCAGTGGCGCGATCTCGGCTCACTGCAATCTCTGCCTCCTGGGTTCAAGCAATTCTGCTGCCTCAGCCTCCCTAGTAGCTGGGACTACAGGTGCACATCACCACGCCCAGCTAATTTTTGTATTTTTAGTAGAGACGGGTTCACCATGTTGGCCAGGATGGTCTCCATCTCTTGACCTTGTGATCTGCCCGCTACGGCCTCCCAAAGTGCTGGGATTACAGGCGTGAGCCACCGGGCCTGGCTGTGTTTTCTTCTTTCTTTAACAATTATTACCTTTCAATCTACTGTATCACGTTTTATTATGTTTATCACTTATAACCTGTCCTCTCCCACACACAGTCTACAAAATCAAAGTTCCTTTAGGATTTTTTAAAATATATTTACTGATAAACATACTTCAAGTACTATTTGGACTGATTTCGGTCCTTTTCTTCCATATTATGTTTTGATTCAGATAAAAGGTGAAACTAAGCGTAACTACCCAGGTTCAAAAAATTGAAATCAAGGAACCAAAGGGCTTACCTTTCTTTTTGTGGTTAATTATTAGAAATCAATGTGTTTGGAGGAGGATAATTAAAATGTTCAAGATTAGCAAATGCTAGTGCTTGAATTTAAAGCAATTTACACTTTTATTAACCTTCTAGGGGCACAAAGTGCAAGTCTTTTGTAATTTAAATAGTTTTTTCCTTATTATAACCACAGGTCAATATGTCCTCTTGATGATTATTTAAGGTTAAAAAGGTCTAATAACTACAGTCACTTACAGATTGAACTCTTTATTCTACTCTTCCCCCACTCTTCTCACTACTGCACTTAGCTAGTCTTAAAATAAATAAATATACAAGTGCCTAATAACTGATAAAGGTTATGATGGGGTTGTGTCAGAATAAATCCATCATAAATTGAAAATTTTGTAAGTCAAAATGCATTTAATACACCTACCCTGCCATACATCATAGCTTAGCTTAACCTAGCTTACCTTAAGTATGCTCAGAACACTTATGTTAGCCTATAGCTGGAGAAAATCCTCTAATGCAGAGCCTACTTTATAGTAAAGTATAGAGTATCATATGCAGATTCTTAAATAACCTACCAAGAGTAAAAAACAGAATGGTTGTGTGAATGCTTAAAGTAAGGTTTCTACTGAATGCACCTTTTTTACCATTGTAAAGTCAGAAATCATCAGTTGGGGACCGTCTGTAATTTAGAAATTCTTAATTTGTATTCACTTGATTAAAAAAATATAATTTAGCCACTTTTTGAGAAAACTTATTCCCATGTTTTTGTTTTCTCAGATAAGCTTCATGTATTGGCTAAAATGACGACTACATTACGAAAACAAAGGCAACAAAGTTCCTGAGATGACAGCCAACTTTTTTTTAAATTGTCAAATAAAGTAAGCATAAGAAGAAGAAAAAATCCAGAGATGTCAGAGTTGTTTCATGTTATTGTCCTAAGGTAGAACAGTACATAAAATGTAGTCCATAGGCCGGTGCCAGAGCTGTTTATCACTAGGCCATGACAAGATATATAAAGAAACTGATAATATGCATTGGAAAATCTTACAACAATTTTTTAATTGCAATGACATCCAACTACATTATCATTGCACTTATCTAGTTGAGCAGGGTATAAAATAATCCCAAACTATTCTATACCCTGGCAAACTCATCTAGTGATTTTCATATTGCACCAGCAGTATAGTTATACTCATCATGCACACCAGGACACATATGGACTAGTAGAAGACACACTCTAGAAAAAATGAGTAAATAAAATTGGTCCCTCATCCCACATAATCTGAAAACTCTGCTTGTGATTCTCCAGTTCTTGTTTAAATTGGTCAGGGAAAAACAAATTCTTAGTTAAAATTTGAAGACAAGACTGACTTTTTATTCTTCATTGTCGTTTAAACTAGGTCACTGTCCCAATTCTTCTAAGTTCAGGTCTTTCGTACTATACTGGGACAGTAGCTCTTCATGTGACAATGACTATAAAAAAATGTTTATCCCTAAGAAAGTCCTTAAATATGTTATTATAACAACTGTTTACTCTTAACATCTACCAGGATTTTACAAAGAAAGAAAAGAAAAGGGAATTTTTTTTTAACCAATCATGTACCATTTATCTCTAATGTTAACAATGATGCTAATGTTAGCAGCCTGTGGGTCACTGGTTGTAGAATCCCCAGATTTAGGTTCATGTACTAGAGGCTTTAATGAGTAAAGTAGAATATGGGGAGGTGAGATCCCCTTATAATCAAAGCTGTTTGCCTGCCTCAGCCATCAAGGAGGTCTGCATGATTTAAAGATTAAAAAAAAAAAAACAAAGAAACAAACAAAACACCACAAATTCATTAATCTTGCAGACAACATCTCAGAGTTAAGATATAAAGCTAACAAATTATCAGTAACTAACTTCTACCAAAAAGGCTATGTGCTTTCAAGCAGTTGTACATGGAAGAAGCTCCTTTTCCTGGATGCAAGTGGCCTGAATGTTGGGGTGCACCTCCATGTTAAGGGGGTTCAGCAGTCTCTGGTTGGCTGTGACAGCTGTGATGCCTCCTATACCACTAGCCCTACTGTAGCCTCTGCCCAGGCCACCCTGGAAGCTGCTGCTGCCCACTTGGGAGAAGCTCAAGGAGCTGATGTGGGCACTGGGCCCGCTTGTGTAGGAGCGGCTGCTGAAGGTCCAGAGACCAGAGGTGGACACCTTGTAGGACTTCTGGGTTACCCTGATGGATACGGCAGAGGCAGGAGTAGAGACAGGTGGGCTGAACCCAGGAAGATTCGAGGAAGAGTGGAGAAGCTGCTTCTCATAGCTATATTCTAGATGTTATAGTCATGCTTCATTGTTTTTTATTATTTTTTTCAAATAGCCTGTCTTCAAGCTCATTCATGATTTCTTCTGCTCCATCAATCCTGCTATTAAGAGACTCTGATGAATTCCTAGGTACATCAGTTCCATTTATTCACTCCAGAATTTCTGGTTGGTTCTTTTTTATTATTTCAGTTTCTTTGTTAAATTTATCTGATAGGATTCTGAATTCCTTCTCTGTGTTATCTTGAATTTATTTGAGTTTCTTCAAAACAGCTATTTTGAATTCCCTGTCTAAAAGGTCATATATCCCTGTCTCTCCAGGATCGACCCTTGGTACCTTATTTAGTTTGGTGAGGTCACGTATTCCTGGATAGTCCTGTTGTGCATAGATGTTCATCAACGTCTGGGCATTGACGAGTTAGGTGTTTATTGTAGCCTTTGCAGTCTGGGCTTGTTTGTACCCATAGATCTTGGGAAGGCTTTCCAGATATTTGAAAGGACTTGGTGCTGAATCTAACTTTTTGCTCACTGCAGCCATATGTACATTAGAAGGTGACTCAAGCCCAGTAATATTATGGTTCTTTCCGACTTATTGGTGTACCACATAGGTGGTCTTGGGTAAGATCTGGAAGAATTCTCTGTATTACTAGGCAGAAACTCTTGTTCTCCTCCCTTACTTTCTCCATAACAAATGGAGCCCGTGTCTCTCTTTCTCTCTTTCTCTCTCTCTCTCTCTGCCTCTGTGCTGAGCTGCTTGGTGCTGGGTCAGATGTGACATAAGCACCTCTATGGGCACCATTACTGGGACTGTGCAGTGTCAAACCTGAAGCCAGCACATTAATGGGTCTTACTCAAAACCGACTGTAACTACTACATGGCTACTGCTTATAGTTGCTCAGTACGTTAGGTCTCTGCAGTCAACAGATGGGAAGGACATCCAGGCTTTGTCCTTTCCTTTGGGGCAGCAAGGCTTCCCAGGCCCAAGGATGGTCCAGAGATGTTGTTCAGGAGCCAGGGTCTGGAGTCAGAAACCTCAGAGATCTACCTGCCACAGCCAAGCTGGCACTGAAACGACCAGACAAAGTACTTCCCACTATTCCTTCCTCTTTCCCCATGTACACCACCACCACAGGCCCACAGGGACTTTTGCCACAGTACCATTCGTGTTCGCTTAAAGCCCAAGGGCTCTTCAGTTAGCTTTTGGTGAATGCTTTCAGGCCTGGGACCCACCCTTCAGGAGAGTAGGCTTCCCTCTGTCCCCGGGTGGGTCCAGAGATGCCATTTAAGAGCCAAGGCCTGGAATCAGGGACCCCCAATAGCCTGCTTGGTGCTCTTTCTCACTGTGACTGAGCTGGTACCTAAGCTCAATAGAAAGTCTCCTTTCCTCTTCTCTCTGCTTTTCTCAAGCAAAAGGTTCTCTTCTCATAGCCGCCGCAGCAGTGAACGTGCTGGGTCACACCTGAAGCTAGCACATATCAGAATCTCACTTAAGGCCTGCAGCATGTACTATCTGGTTATACTACTGATGATAATTCAGAGCCTAATGAGCCTTTGATCAGCAGGTGATGAATCTTGCCAGGACTATATCCTTTTCTTCAAGGCAACAGGTTCCCCTCTGGCTCAGGGTGCATCTGGAAATGTCATTTGGGGTCTAGGGCCTGGAATGGGACCTCGTGACTCTGCCTGGTGTCTTACCCTACAGTGGCTGGGCTGGTATCCAAGTTGCAAGACAAAGGCTTCTTTACTCTTTCTGCTCCTCTCCTCAGGCAGAAAGAAGGGATCTTTTTTGGAGCTGTGAGCTACACTGCCTGAGGCTGGGGAAGGGTAGCGCAGGCACTCCCTTAGCCACCCTTGCCGGCGTCTCAACAGCTTGCATGCCTTCCGAGTCCGAGGCCGCTGGTTCCAAGCCCAGTTCAGCACTAGGACTTGCCTCTTACTTGCAGTCCTTGTGGCCTAGACTGCCTTTGGAGTTTATTTAGTGCCCCAGAGCACTTTAGCCCACAGTGAGGAGGCTTGCTGAAATTCGAGTTTTGACCACTGAAATGCACAATTCCTCTCTGGCTAGGGCTGGTCTAAACGCTCACTACATGAGTGCCAGTTGAGTTTTGCCCAGTGTTGGGAGCAGTGAGTCCTAATGTAAAGTCCCACAATTGCTGTACTCCGCCTCCCCCAAGCTCACAGATTTCTTCTCCACACCACATGGCCAGCAGCTGCCGTGAAGTTGGGGAGGAGTGGTGTCAGCAATTTAAGACTGTCTTTCCTACCCTCTTCACTGCTCTTTTGGCAAAATGAAGTTAAAACCAGGTATTGCGATCACTCAGCTGGTGATGAGGTCATACGAAGGTGCTTTTTTGTGTAGATAGTTGTTAAATTTGGTATTCCTGCAGGGGGGATAATTGGCGGAGGTTTCTATTAGGCTGTCTTGCTCTACCTCTAACTGCCTATTACATCACTACTTAAGGATAGAGTTAACTTGTAATGGTTTTCAGTACAAATGTAAACATGTTCTTTTAGGAGAACCAACAAAATCCAAAACATTTAACAAAATATACCGGTTTTACGTCAACATCTTAACCCCCTGGATACATATGTAGTTTATATTTATATGATACCTGATTTTACCATTTTGAGTATTATACTTTAATATAATACAGTTAATATAAATGTGCCTTTTTATTAGGTAATTTAAATAAGGCTTCTTTGACTTAGAATTTAAAATCACAATATGTAGAAAGTTACTCATTTCTCCCAATTTTAAATTTGTCCACATGAGCAGGGATCTTATTTGCAAGTTGCCAAATAAACTAAAATATATGCTAAGTAATACATTTTTACAGAATAAGGGAACACAAAAACTGAACTTTTTGAATGTGAAGAAAAATTTATATTCATAGATATAATTTTAATTTTCTTAAGCACATATATATGAAAGCATTGGCAAAATGAGCATTTGGAGAAATATTTCTGCATCATATTACTAATACTGGCCAATGATGTGAGGTGTTATTAAAGTATTTTTAATTGATAAGGCAGTCCTCATCTTTATTCTGCCTTAAGATCACAATAAAACATTTCAAGAATGTTAAAATGGAGAAAAAGCTGTATGTTAGAATTGATGAAATATGGCATAACACTTGTCAGAGAAAGATAATAATCATAGGAAAGGTACAACCAAATCTTTTTGAGTGCCAAAATGAGAAAGATTATTTTTGTCAGGGTGATCAGGAAGGTATTTCTGAAGATAAAGGTAGCTATGGCGGGCTTTGATAAATTTGGATTTGACAATCTGAGCTCATCTATCAACATGACATATCGTTAGAGAAAACAGCAAGAACAAAGCATGCCCGGGAAAGAGCAGGTACATAGGGAAAAACCCAGAGGATGTGGAGAGATTGTTCTGGACTGAAATGTGTTTTTCCAAAATTCATTTGGTGAAGCTCTAACCCCTAAGGACACTGTATTTAGAGATAGGACCTTTAAGGAAATAATCAAGGTTAAACAAGGTCGTAAGAGTGGGGTTCTATTCCAATAGGACTGCTGTCCTTTCAAGGAGAGGAAGAGACACAAGAGATCTTTCTCCAGGAACACACAGTAGAAAAAAGCCAGGTGAGAAAACAATGAGAAGGTAGCTATCTGGAAGCCAGATGAGAGATCTCAGCAGAAACCTATCCCAATGGCACCTTAATCTTAAATGTTTAGCCTCCAAAAGTACAAAAAAATAAGTATCTATTGTTTAACCCAACCAGTCTGGTATTTTGTTATGTCAGCCTGAGCTGACTAAGACGGAATAGTAGGATGGATAAGTAGGATGAAGTAATAACAATAAGAATACATACTACTCAGTGAAACGATTATTTGTTGTTGTTTTTTGTTTTTTGTTTTTAATTTTTTTTTTTTACGGCGGGGTTTCACTATGTTGGCCAGGCTGATCTTGAACTCCCAACCTCAGGTGATCCACCCGCCTTTGCCTCCAAAGTGCTTGGATTGCAGGAGTGAGCCACCACGCCTGGCCACAATTATTTGTTAAGATGCACATTGCTTTGCACATAGTATCTCTGTTTTTTTAAAAACCCCTACATTAAATTTTATCTAATAGGTGAGAATATAAAGAAAGAAGAAGATTTAGTAGCCAGACCTCAATCACGCAACTCATAAATAGTATAACAGAATTTCAAACTGATTTTTAGAACACCCAGGGGCGTTCTGGGCTGGCTGGTATAAAATATTGGGTGCTGATTATGCAGATCTTTTCTCAAAGGAGCATGTTTGAAATCAGCCATTGTTGAAGTATTCACGCCTCAGAAATTGGCAAACACTAAAAATCAGAATTTTTTTCAAATAGCTGTTTGTTAAACATTTACCATCATACCAGTGATGACTACACATTACTTCCTGCATAAAGGAAAAGAAAAAAATCTGGAAAGACAGGTTGAAGTTATGTTGCCAGGGGTTTAAATGTTGGTTAAACGTGTTTACTGTTGCTGTAGAACAGCATTAATTTATCAAAGTTTAGTTGATTGGCAAAATATTATAGAATCATACTGAAGATTATAGTTAATAAGCGCTTTTTTCTTACCTGTTAACAAAAGAGAATGAGTAATGGCTTGTGTTTTCTGCCAAAAAAAAAAGAAAGCCATTGGGGACTTTCCCAAATTTAGTGCCTTTTTATAAGCTACTTTTTTACTCTAATTTAGTCTCTGCCTTTATTTGGCATTCTGGAGAAATGTTATGAACTGAATGGCTGGCAAAGAAAGTACAAAATATAGTTCTAGAGGGACATCAAAAACTCTTAGAAAAATTCTCACACTGGGTGTTAAAATGCAAATTTTATGAATGTTCAGGGCAGATGAATGTTCCTGGAATTAGTGGAGAAAACAGATGGCAACAATAGCTTACTAGGCATTGCTACACATTGCTTTATAAAGAACATCATAAAAAATACTACAGTCTGGGCAGAAGTAAATAACAGTGCATGAATGGTGTTGAAAGAAACTATGGCTAATGGCCAAATCTCAACCTCTAAGGAGTTAATGAGGAGGAACTATTAACATTTTTGTGCACATGTCCACAAGATCTACACTCTAGAAAACACTGTGTACCTCATTGTAAGGATCACAACCACCTTTGTGTGTGTGTGTGTTTGTGTGTGCGAGACAGAGTTTTGCTCTGTCACCCAGGCTGGAGGACAGTGTTGCAATCTCAGCTCACTGCAACCTCCGCTTCCCGGGTTCAAGCAATTCTCCTGCCACAGCCTCCTGAGCAGCTGTGATTACAGGCATGTGCCACCACGCCAGGTTAATTTTTGTATTTTTAGTAGAGGTGGGGTTTTTATGCTTTCAATAGTTTATTGAGATATGATTTACACAGTGTGAAATTCACCCAATTTAAGTGTACAGCTCAATGTTTTTTCTTTTTTTATTATTATTACTATTATATTTTAAATTCTGGGGTACATGTGCAGAATGTGCAGGTTTGTTACATAGGTATACACGTGCCATGGTAGTTTGCTGCATCCATCACCTCGTCATCTACATTAGGTATTTCTCCTAATGCTATCCCTCCCCTATCCCCGACTCCCAGCTATCCCTCCCCTAGACCCCCACCCCCTGACAGGCCCCAGTGTGTGAGTTCCCCTCCCTGTGTCCATGTGTTCTCATTGTTCAACACCCACCTATGAGTGAGGACATGTGCACACCACCTTTAATGAACATCATTTGCCTGTAGTTTTAATGTTGCTTGGTGGCCAAGGAGATTCTGATAGGGTTTGTGAAAGAAAATTATATGCTGTATTGAGTGTTATTTTCTCCTGAGAGCGAAAACAAGTTGTGGTAAGATAAATGTTACTTAATGGTATCATAAACTACCCTGGTTTGCCTGCACTGTAACTCTGAATTGCACTTTATTAAAACAGTCATCGTACACACTGATAAGCATAACGATAAGATTATGATCAGCCATAAAATGCAAAGGATTGCATTTTAGTTAATGTTTGACCTCAAATACAAATTATGTAAGCTGAAGATGTATGCCTTAAAGAAACCCAAAAAGGTCCAAAGGAATAAATAATACTATCAGTCAATTTAATACCAGCTTCTTAAAGGAAGTTGAAGATATTCTATAACACATTATATTAGAATTTATTTAATATATTTTGGTTACAATGAATATTATTTTGGTGAAGAAAATATAATCTTTAAAGAAATAATAGAGATAATTACATTGATATAATTATAAAAATCTTCAAATTGCATACATAGTTTATGCCTGTAGTTTAAAATATCTCATAATAACTTATCTTGTTATGTCCACACTTCTAAGCAAAAACAAATTATAAAGATTATACTTTAGCAATGAAACTCAAACAGAAATAACAGTTCTGCAATGTTTCATCAACCAAACTGTTTTTAATTGAAATAATATGGTTTTTAAAATTAATATACATATGATTTTAGAATGTTAAATAGCTAAGTCTTAAAACTTGGGGAAAATATATTTTAATATACAGAATGACATACCACCAACTCCAGTAATTTGATCCAATGATTTGAACAACAGGAACAGCATAAACTGTATATGTATAATGGAACAAATATCAAACTGACCTCAAAATATACCTTATAACACCAAACAATATAAGAAAATAAAGCGATATCTATAAAACCTTAAAGGAAAAAATTAGTGCCCGGTCATACATCATCAAGGTATAAATCATCTAAGTTAAAGATGCAGGCCACATGCTGTGGCTCACGCCTGTAATCTAGCATTTTGGGAGGCCAAAGCAGGTGGATCACGAGGTCAAGAAATCGAGACCATCCTGGCCAACATGGTGAAACCACTCTATACTAAAAATACAAAAATTATCTGGGCATGGTGGCACACACCTGTAGTCCCAGCTACTTGGGAGACTGAGGCAGGAGAATTGCTTGAACCCAGGAGGCAGAGGCTGCAGTGAGCCAAGATCATGCCACTGCACTCCAGCCTGGGTGACAGAGTGAGATGCCATTAAAAAAAAAAAAGATGCAAAGATAGAGATCATGTAAATGATTAATTGGGAAAAGGTCTGCTAAAAACAGTGATAAACACTTAAAATAAAAATCAGGAATCTATTATCCAGGTTATTATTACTGAAAAGGATTAACTTTGAGCATTAAGCCAAATAAACATATAGATCTAAACTATTTATAAATTTGCATGCAAATTTAAATATTAGAGAAAATCAGGTAAATATTAAATGTTGAGTTAAATTAATGAAATTATTTAAATTATTGGGGATAGTTAAGTTTGCGTAGTTAGGCTCTGTCATTCCAAAAAATGACACAAAGATATTATAGACTTAATCTTTCATATAGGAGTTTCAAAATGATTGTTTTACTTTCATATGAAAAATGAGAACATAAATTTTTAAAGCTTTTTTAATAAAGAAATATTGCAACATTCTGAAAAAGCAGAAAAGGGCTTCTGTAATTTACTATTAAGAAATAATCCCGGCCAGGCACTGTGGCTCAGGCCTGTAATCCCAGTACTCTGGTAGGCCGAGGCGGGTGGATCACGAGGTCAAGTGATCGAGACCATCTTGGCCAACATGGTGACATTCTGTCTCTACTAAAAATACAAAAATTAGACGGGCGTTTGGCACACGCCTGTAGTCCCAGCTACTAGGGAGGCTGAGGCGGAAGAATCTCTTGAACCTAGGAGGCGGAGGTTGCAGTCAGCCGAGATTGCGCCACTGTGCTCCAGCCTGATGACAGAGCAAGACTCCGTCTCAAAAAAGAAAGAAAGAAAGAAAGAGAGAAAGAGAGAGAGAAGGAAGGAAGGAAGAAAGGAAGGAAGGAAGGGAAGGAAGGGAAAGGAAAGAAAGAAAAGAAAGAAAGAGAGAGAGAGAGAAGGAAGGAAGGAAGGAAAGGAAAGAAAGGAAAGAAAAGAAAGGAAAGAAAAGAAAGAAAAGAAAGAAAAAGAAAAAGAAAGAAAGAGAGAAGGAAATCCTGTATGCGGATAATAAATTACATTTAGTTCTATATTAGACATCAGAAACTTGAAAACGACTCCCTAAACACAGGGGCAGTGGTGATGTAAGTATATTTCCCACAAGAAATCTTAAATATTCATTAAAAATAATAATGAGAAATAATTTACTAATATAAGAAAATACTTAACTGGATAGAAAATTTATGTATATGTTATCTATATGTGCACACACACACAACATCTAAATTAAATAAAAATTAGCTACCCAAACTCTGTAAAATATATGGTCAAATGCATATAAAAAAATTACTCTTGTTTGTATAATGGTTACAGAACTCCAGGTAATGTTTCTTTCCTTTAGCACACCGGCACACAACCACACCCACACGTAAGCACACTCACATAAAACAGACCAATACATGTAATCATATAGAATTGATTCTTGTCTTTCACAGTATTTATGTTTTTCTGTAAAATTGTCTCCAACACTGAATTAGTGAATACTGTGCTATTGCTCCTGGGTAAAATACAGGGTTAGGTTTCTGTAAGCCTCTGGTCATAACATTGTCATTAACCAATCAATATATAACCCTGTTTTATGTGTATTTCTATTTAAAGACAGTATTTAATATATATTTCTTACAAATAATTATACGTAGTATTTCTTCATTAAAAAAAAAAAAAACACTGGCCACAAAGGGTTTGCTATTTTACTGACTTTGGTTATGTGACTACAAATTTCCTTGGCTTTTAGCTTCATCACAGTAATTTTTAGCACACCTTCTTTATTGATTGTCATCCCATGATGACGCAAATTTACTCATTTTCTTTTTTTTAGTATAGCTTCATCAAACACTATAGGTGCCACTTCAGCACTTTCTGCAATAGCTTCACATACAAATCATTAAGTTTCTTCTTCCTTTTCCTGTATATACTGTATTGTTGATTCACTGACATTGAACACAAGGTCGACAGCATAGGCTGCAGCCCTATGCTTAGGTGCCATTTTAAACAAAATAATCACAAACAAAAAGCACAAAAATGTGTAAAATATGGTACTAAATGGACAACAGAAAGGGCACTTCATACGGTATACAGCTGAAACAAGGAGAAGCATCATCTTGTTTGACCTCAGCTGGGCATGTGCATGAGTCAGGTGACTCAAAGTTTTTGCTGCCCTGTACATAGTCACAACTGATATTGAATGACCGTGAAACCACCAGGGTATTGATTGTGGGTTAACAAATAAATTTTAATGAGCATGCAAATTCACAAATATGGAACTTGAGCATAATGAGGATCAAATGTGTATATATGAATGTGTATGATTGTGTAATATTTATGACATAGATTATTGTATTTATATGTTTTTTTTTTTTTCGAGATGGAGTCTCACTCTGTCACCCAGGCTGGAGTGCAATGGTGCGATCTCGGCTCACTGCAACGTCTGCCTCCCAGGTTCAAGCGATTCTCCTGCCTCAGCCTCCTGAGTAGCTGGGATTACAGGCATGTGCCACCGCACCCAGCTAATTTTTGTATTTTTAGTAGACACGGGGTTTCAACATCTTGGCCAGGCTGGTCTCTAACTCCTCACCTTGTGATCCACCCGCCTTGGCCTCCCAAAGTGCTGGGATTACAGGCATGAGCCACTATGCCTGGCCTTATATGTTTTATATCTTGAAAATATAAGTTAATTTGCCAAAAACAGAATTAATAAGATAATTTTTCTATAAAAATTTTTCATTTTCTTGTAAATGAAGAAAGAAAACTCACTCCTAATAACAAAAATAATAAATGCATTAAAATTCTTCTGATGGAAATTCCTAATGCTTAAATGAATGTTGATTTTCCTTAACTACATATTTAATTGGTTAATTCTAAACAAAATTATAAATTATTTCTTTGAAAAAATGTTAAATATTTTAAAGATACCTGGAAAAATAGGTAAGAAAAAGCCAAGCCATAGTTTCAAAAGAGAAGTACTGTGGCAGAATTTCCTGGCAAATGTGAAAAAAAATTTTAATCTAAAAAAGAATAATAGGGAAAATGGAGAATAATACATAGACCAGGAACATGTCTTATTATATATAAGCACTTACTAAGTAATGAAGAGACATCATGCCTTAGCAAAAGAAAAGAAAGCCAGTCAACACATAGTGTTAGGTTAATTGGGATTCTTACTAATTAATATGTATGTTTGCGTTTTCACATATATTTTAGAGTTTCATCTCACATTCTGCTTAAAGATCAATTACCAATACTATTTTCCTAAGTAAATGTTTTATTTAGAACAAGACACTTAAACCCTCTGCATCTTGGATCCTTCATTTGTGAAATGAGGTGGTGGATCTATCAGTCTGTAATGTGATTGAAAACTTTACACTCAATCGTGTCCTGGTGCAGGCTCACAGGCTCATGAAAGCTAACTGTGCACCTCTTTCCCTAATTCCATTTTTAGTGACAGCTAGTTGATAGCTTAATGCTGGTCACTGTGGGAGTATTTACACCAGGGAAATTGGCAAATGCTACAAATCAGTCTTCTTCCCCTTAAGAAAATCAGTGTTTAAATACCAATACACCATTACTTGTACCTTTATAGATGATATCTGTCTTACAGAACATCTATCAATTCAACATAATTTCTAATAAGTAAAAATTTCAAATAGTGAAAAGGAAAACTTCGTGGAAAATAAGAATTCTGTGAATTTTTATCTGCTATAAATAGAGATTAAGAATAGTATGGAATGATATTTGGGATATAAAATGCCACATGTTGCCAGGTCATGCACATGAATGATTCATGGCAGCTACACTCAGCTCTAACTACACATTAGAATCATTGGAGGTACCTGCTGCCTGTTCCTCACTTAGGTTTATGATTTCATTGTGTGGAAATGAGGCCCAGGCATCAGTGTTGTTTAAAGTTTCTGAAGTAATTCAACTGTACAATCAGATTGTCTTAAGGTGGTGTAAAACAAAAATAAAGTGTTACTGATCTCCCCTAATCATCTTAACAGACCCCTCCTCTCAGCTAAGGGCATTCCCAAATTAACCTGAAAAATTAATTCAGGCTGTGATGAGAAGAGGTAGTTGAACATGCCTCAATATACCATACTCCCTTTTGGAATTGGCTTTTCCTCCTCTGGCTTTTCCTCCTCTGTTCATTCTGCTCAGGATTTCTCGGGGACTTTCCCTGGAATCATTCCCAATAAACTACCTGCCTGCAAGCCTTCGTTCCGGGCTCTGCTTTTGGAGGACACTAAGATAAACATGCGATTGTAGTATTTTGTGATCAGTTTATATGTGTGTATGTGTGTAGATGGAAATAAAGTCTTAGAGTGATCGTTTTTGTTTTATTTGTGTACCTTTATAGGCTTTGAACACTTAAGAGAACCTGATATAGTAGTCACGTTGTTTCAAATGAATATTCACATGAATATTTAGGAGAATTTGATCAAATATGTGTAATAGATTTAAGATATTAAGCATCAAGCCAAGTAATGATGGTTCTTTAATAGACCTCCCCCGCAACGATTATCACTAGATATTGAAGATTTTGTAACAATTATAATCATTTTTTAAGGGACACAGGGAGAGTCGGGCCTTCCTTGGGAATTTTTAAGAGGTCTGGAGATAAGTAATCCAGGAAGCTGAGGATGGGCTCTGAGACTCAGAGCATCAGAGCAGCATAGCCTGTGGCCTCAGGAATTCTGAGGGGTGGGATGTGCCCCTGCAGTGGCTCCCAGTCTTTCTGTATTAACTTCAGTCTGAGAGTCCCCATAACATGTAAACACTTCACTTAGTCCCATCTCTGTCTTAGTCTTTTGAAAGACCAAGGCCTCCACTTTCCTGAAACAACAACTGAATGGCCAACTTCAGTAGCATCCTGTTGCCTGTTTTCTCCCAAAGCCAGGATATTTCTCATCATCCCACTTGCTCTCTCTCATGTGAGGAATCCCAGAAGAAAGATTCCAAAATCTGGTCACACTTCTGAGGGAGAAGATACAGTTAAAATATTTTTCCTTTATTCATTCTTAATGGCAAAATAATCAGTTGAAGACAGTTGATTTTGGGGAATGATTTTAAAGTATTTATTTAAGAGAGATTCTGAGAAGTGGAATACTACAGCAAAGTTACAAGAAGGTGCACCGTGTTTGATACACCCTTGCAAACTGAACCTCTTAAAGCTGCTCACAGAAGCCAGTAAACACACTAGTTTGCCTTCAATACAGCTAGCATTATCTTTTTAGAGAATTATCTGATTTAACAGTGAAAAAAACTGAACAGAAAACCATTAGTGTCCTCTTTTACACCTGCTGCTTTTAAATAGTAATAGTCTGTAATTTTTCTAAATTATTTTATCTTCAAGCAAATGGAAGCTGCCCATTGCTTGTGTATATTATCATTTGAAACAGAAATTATTGGTTAATTATATCATCATCCATTGAGAATAGTCATCTGAACAATTTGCAACCAGGCCATCCTTATTACGTGTAAACGCCAAGTGTAATCAATTTAGTTAAAAGCTTCAGTGAAGCTGAAAGAATTGCCCCCTAAATGTTTATTCTGATTACCTGCCAAGAGTATAATGTATACATAGCTAAGGTAGAAGCTTTAGAAAAAAAGCCTTTAGCAAACTGGTCTCCCTAAATCTTAGTATAAGCAGTTAATAATAATAATGACCACAACATGTAATTAGTATTGGCCAATATTGGCTAATAATATGAACTGTAGGTTAAAGGATTAAACATCTTGGGTAATAAGTAGCAGGAAGTTCACACTCCTCCTAAATCATGAAGCACCTCTGACTGGGGCAAAGTTAAGTAAATGACAATTAGCTGAAACCACTTTCCATTAGTTCAGCATTGAAATAGACATGTTTTTGTGAATGCTCCAGTTTGTCTTCATCTGGCCAAGTATAATTGGGATATCTATTAAAGTGTGAGTCTCTGAATTGTACCATCTATATCTGTAGAAGGTTTATATGCCTAATCTTGATCTCACTTTGAATTTCAGGTTTCTATATTTAATTATGTACTCACTGCTCATATACTCACATTCAAAATACCCAAAATTGAATTTTCACCTTTGAAGAAAATTTAATGTTCATCTAAATCCAAGATAGAAACTTGGGTTTCCTATCTTGTTGAGTTGCTTCACCACCCTCCTAATTGCATAAGCTAGACACCCCAAAACTCAACTATCATCCTTGTCTTTTTCCTGGAGCTCTATCTGTACATTCATCCAATGGCCACCTTCTACCTATTCTAATAACATGCTGTCATCGAGAATTTATTGAGGATCTAAAGTGTGCTGGGCTAGTGCTCCGCAGACTTTAATGCATATACGAATCACCTTTGATCTTGTCAAATTGAATTAGATACTAATTCAGTAGTTCTGGAATGGGGTCTGAAATTCTGCATTTTTAGTAAGTTCCGAGGTGATAGCAATACTGCTGGTCCGTAGATCATACTTGGAGTAGCAAGTTGTTTGAAATATTTTGGGAGCCGAGGATGCCAGTGACCCAAAGTTTCTGTCCTCAAGCAGCTTACATTTTGATGAAGAAATACAGAAAATAAACAAATGTCAGAGGAAAGGAAATATTATGAGAAAAACATAAAGCCGAGGGGTATAATGTGAAGCAGGGGTAGAGAATGATAGTTGAGCTATTTTACAGGGTGCTTGGGGAAAGCCTTTCTGATAAGGCAGCTTTTGAGCTGAGATTAAGAAGTGAAGGCCTGAGTCACTTGGAAATGCAGGAAAGGCGGATCCCAGGCAGAAGTGTCCTGAGAAGTTCCACCTCTACCACCTAAGTTGAAGTATTGGACCAGTGCCGAAGTCCCCCTTCCAAGTGTGCTTGTCTCTGACCCATTTTTTACACTGTATTTAGAATGATCTTTCTAAAACATACATATGTTGATGTCTTTCTTCTAAAAGCCCCTGTTAACATCCATTGCTCTTACTATAAAATATGATTAAATTACTTTTTGTTAATAGTGCTAAGTGTATTAGCTTTCCCCCTTTTCCAGTACCATCATGGTGAAGTAAATAGTGGCTGAGCATTCTTAATGTAGGAAGGATCCCTTTTAACTTTTTTGTTTTTGGAGATGGAGTCTCGCTCTGTCACCCAGGCTGGAGTGCAGTGGTGCAGTCTTGGCTCACTGCAACCTCTGCCTCCTAGGTTCAAGCCATTCTCTTGCTTCAGTTTCCTGAGTAGCTGGGACTACAGGCATGCACCAATACACCCAGCTAATTTTTGTATTTTTAGTAGAGATGGGGTTTCACCATGTTGGCCAGGATGGTCTCGATCTCTTGACCTTGTGGTCCACCCGACTTGGCCTTCCAAGTGCTGGGATTACAGGCATGAGCCACCTCACTCAGCCCCCTTTTAGCTTTTTAAAAAATTTTTTACTTTAAGTCCTAGGTTACATGTGCTGAATACACAGGATTGTTACATAGGTATACATGTGCCATGGCGATTTGCTGCCCCTATCAACCAGTCATCTAGGTTTTAAGCCCTGCATGCATTAGGTATTTGTCCTAATGCTCTCCCAGTGCTCTCCCTCCCCTTTCCCCCACCTCCCGACAGGCCATGGTATGTGATGTTCCCCTCCCTGTGTCCATGTGTTCTCATTGTTCAACTCTCGCTTATGAGTGAAAACATGTGGTGTTTGGTTTTCTGTTCCTGTGTTAGTTTGCTGAGAATGATGGCTTCCAGCTACATCCATGACCCCACAAAGGACATGAACTCATTTTTTATGGCTGCATAGTATTCCATGGTGTATATGTGCCACATTTTCTTTAACCAGTCTATCACTGATCGGCATTTGCATTGCTTCCAAGTCTTTTAACTTTTAAATAATTTTTGCTCTGTCATTGTCTTTTTTTTTTTAATAGATCCCTACCAAATCTTTCCATGCATTGTTAAAATGCCCAGCTAAATCTAAGATTTATTTTTCTCACCAATTTCTGTTCTTACAGGGAAAATGTAGATGGTTTCAAATCTGGATGCTTGCAACAAGAAGAATGCAGAAGTCTTTTTACATCTCAAATTTAATCTTCTCTGAGAATTAGATGAGCACCAAATTTAGAACTTGTTTAAATACTTGCAAATTCCCAAGACCCTAAATTGCTATGAGAAAATAAATTATTTGGTTTGGTTCTTAGTAAGTTAGAAACAAAGTCACTACAGATATCTGATCTATTCTTTGTGAAGTACTGTTTCTTTCATACTTTCTAATATTCTTTTATGTATGGTTGACTTACAATGATAATCCTTGAAGCCAAGGAAAAAAAAAACAAAGCAAAAATGATTACTGCATACATTCTCATAATCTTATTGAGAATAAGGGTAACAAGCATGTCAAATCCTATATTGATATCCACTTATAAATCCAGTGATACCTTCTGAATATGGAGCAAGTTATTCTGCATAAGAAACATACAGGAAGATGACAGCTTTAGAAGACTGAGGCACTTTGAGTCTAGTGTTTCTCCTGTTCAACTCAAATAAAATATTCTCCACAGTATTTCAAGCGGGATGCTGACCCAGTCAAAGAAAGTTAGGTTCCTTTTTCTTTTTAGTTTTCATATCACTTAGCAACTTAAATACAAAACACTAAACATACTCTATCAAAACAAAAGGGTTAGAAATATCTGAAATGCATGAAATAGGGCTCAGAAACTCAAACCCTGACAAGAGCCAAGTCAGCCTCTCTTCACAGGAAATTTCAACAAAATACCAAAACAAACAAAGAAGAAAGTAAAATTCAATTAAAGACACAGCAGGATCAGAGTTCGTGGCTTGTTTCCTGCCTCAGTTAGACTTTCCTTCTCTTTCCAATTCTAGTTTAGTTTAATTAATATTCCCAGAAAGTTTATGAAACTATAATTTAATTACATAATATTGGTTGGTTTGCAAAAGTTAGCGACATAAAAAGTGTTTATTAGATTTCATGATGTTTTTTGGATTGCCTTGGGTTAGTTGGATCACCCTCAGTTTCAGGGAGCATTGCTTGAGGTAATTTATGCAAACATATTTAGCTGGAAGTTGGGCTATAGCTGTACCATCAAGTTGGCCTCAGTTACATGGCTGATACCTCAGCTGGGTGAATGGAACAGCCAAACACTGGCTGGTCCTCTCTCTCCAGCAAGATTCAACTTCTTACTTGGTACTTGGCTTTCAAAACAGCAAAAGTGGAAACTGCCAGATTTCTCAAGCTCTAAACCCAAAACTGATATAGGGCCAAAACAAGTCAAAGGTCAACACAGATTAAAGGAAAGGAGTCATGGACTCCATAAGAGGAGAACCATACATAGAATATGGATGGGAGGAATTGCTGGTTCCTATTTTTAGAGACAATCTGCCAAAAAACGATTATCTCCCATTAGTTTATTAATTAAAAATTATTTATGTAATTGTAAAATAAAACACATTTCCCTACTCTATTAAAGAAATTCTAAACCTTATCAAATTAGTAATAAAATTCATTTGTGGCTATCTGTGTTTCCAGGAACCATCTAATTCAGAGATAGGTAAAACTGATCGCTCATCTAGAAAAGACTCAGAAATTTCTACAGTTTACAGCTTCACTCTGCATTATGCATGTATAAAAAAACTAAGTGATTTTTCCACCATCAATTTTCAAAAACAAGCCTTATGCTTTATTCATGACTTACAGATTAATATAAGCTGAAGTCACCAAAAATGAAGTCTTTGGTTTATGCAAAATCTCTTACATATTACAGAGCTATAACTTAAATTCAATGGCTCAGAAAAGCAGCAACATTTATTCTTCTTGCTCACAAATCTATACGGGGCAGTTCTGCTTCAACCTGTGGGTCAGCTGGGTGGGGCTCCAGGCTGTGGGTTGGGTTCCATTGAGCTCCACAGGTCTCTTTCTGGGACCAGCAGCTATCCAAGGTGTATTCTTCTTTTCACACTTAACAAGAGCAAAAGAAATCAAGTAGAAACACACAATGTTTCTTAAGGCCTATCCATATTGCATTTGCCTAAAAAACTCATTAGACTAAGCCCAACATAGATGGAGCAGAGCAATGCATTTCACAAACTCCAATGCACTTGAAAGTCATATGGCAGAGGAAGGGATTAAAGAATGGCAAACAATATTCCCATCGGCCACAGTTAGTTTTATCCAAATCTGCTTGCCCATCTAATTAGAGTGGCAAATATTACTACTGATGTCTAATAAGGTGAGGATGACTGATATTGATGATGACGATCTTGAATCACCTAGAAAATATTGTTTAATCTTTAAGAATCTTAGTTATTTATGATATTAAAGTGTTTTTAAAATGTTTTAACACTGAAAAGGATTGTCTGTAGTTTCACAGACAAAAAATGATTTCTATTGAACACATCCTATTACAGTGCCAAATAACTGACGTGTTTACTGTAGTTAATTAGAATTTCCTGCTCTTCCAATGTCCTATATAAGACTATAATTATTGTATTGCAGAGTCATATTGTTTAGGTCTTTCTCTATATTCACTCTCTAAATTGTAGCAGAAGTAAATTCTAAGATTTATTTTCTTTTCTTAATTTCAATTTTATCTAAGAAAATTCTAGACACTGTATTCTAAAATAAGCAAAGAATAAGCAATCAAAACGGCCCAGCATTTCCACTGAAAACAGAAGAGTCACACGGAAACAGCATTTCATAGGCTTTTTTTTTTCTTTTGTGAGACCGAGTCTCTTGCTGTGTCTTGCAGGCTGGAGTGAAGTGGAGCAATCCTAGCTCACCTCTGCCTCCTGGGTTCAAGCGATTCTTCTGCCTCAGCTTTCCAAGCAGCTGGGACTACAGGCATGTACCACCACACCCGGCTAATTTTTCTATTTTCAGTAGAGAAGTGGTTTCACCATATTGGCCAGATTGTTCTTGAACTCCTGACTTCGTAATCCGCCCATCTCAGCCTCCCAAAATGCTGGGATTATTGGCGTTAGCCACCATACCCGGTGGCTCATATGCTTTTTAACTTAACCACACCTGGCTAATATGCTTTTCAACTTAAGTTGCTTTTCCTCTGAATATGAAGCAAAACTTCGTGTTTAAAAACACTGAATATCTGTTTCACTCCTATAATAATTCATTATATATTTTTACTAACCTCTTGAATTATCTTCGTGGCCCTTGAAATGAAAGCATACAGATTAAACTGAAGATAAAATAGATAGCATTATTCCCTCTTCTATATTAGCAAACTCTGTTCCCTCGAACTGTCTCTCTTGATATACTCAGATAAAATATTTATATGCCTACGTATTGACAAACCAGGAAAAACTGTATAGTGAGCTCTACTAATATGGTTTTAATTATAAGTAACTGAATCTAAAAGTCAGTCTTTTTTGGAGAGTGGGAGGAAAACAATTTTGGCACCACAAAAACTATAGATTTTATAATCATCATCTTGTCATTATTTCTCTATAAAGTATGTTTCTTATAGGAATTATCCTTTACAAATTAGATACAAATTTCCATTTTAAGTTAAATGACAAAAATTATCAAAGACTCAAGAACGTATTAACATATTAATAGTAAATGCCTATATCAGAATGAGTTGACCTGTTCTCGTGGTCTAGAATGTTCTTTCTTACCCTTGCCAACCAAATCCTACTTACGAATAAGCAAACTCTCCTTTAAAATTATTATTAATAATATAGCCTCCAATTTTAGTTACCTTAAACAATAGTCTATACTTTTCCTGAATTCCTACAGCATGTATCGATTATATCTAATCTTTGGAACTAGTTTAACTTGGTTTGTATTAGTAGTTCTCTTTTTTAAGTATATTACCTCTGCCAAAGCACTATAAGCTCCTGCATATGAGGAACAAAGTCTTATAACTATTTGTATCCTTTACAGGATATCCATCCAAAATTATTTGAAGTCAAAGGAATTCAGTATTAATGAATGTTGAGGCTTCATTTAATTATTCATATAATAATTGGTAGAGAGCAATCATAAGCATATATTTTTACTTCATGCAATTCCTTTACATAATTTGAAAGGAAAAAAAATAAGTCAAACTTGTATTTTAGGACTGGATTGGCCAACTCTTTCTTAAAGGGCAGATACGTGTTTTGGATTGTGTGGGCCATCCCATCTCTAGCACAGTTTTTCAGCTCAGCTGTTGGTGTGAAACATTCATAGACAATACACAAACAAATGAACATACATAGGTACGTTCCAATAAAGCTTTATTTACAAAATGGGTGGTGAGCTAGATTTGGCTGCCTAACGAGTTTTGCTAATGTGTTGTTCTAGAGTGTTCATGAGAATATATTAAAATAAAAACATATATCTTATTTCACTTGTACGTAGAGATACAAGTTTATAAAGTAAATAAAGCAATATTACCTCAGTAGAGTAGATTTTTCTTGCACACTTTCTGATACTCAGGAAAATTTATGCTAGCAAACATATATAATGTGATCTTTGGTACTGCAAAATTTGAAAATACTTTGCACTACAGCATAACTCTATTTTAAAAACATAATCTTTAATGTATTGATGGTTTCAGTGGTAAGATTAGATAAAACAATAAAATAAAATAATTAGAATTTACTGATGATTTAGAGTTGATTCTAAACAGTTTCCTTCTAGAGTATAATTTTTTATTAATAAGTAAGTACATTTGGAACCTTCTAAACAAACGCCACTTTAAAGCTTTTCACAAATATCTGCCTTCATCTTAGGCATATATGCCCTAGAAACACACTCAATGTGTATTCTGGGTGCCTCTCTTTTGTATAGTTCCAAATTTTCTGAAGGAACAGATATATACCTTTCATCATCTCGGTATAATTCATAAAAGTACTATAATTCATAAAAGTACCCTGAAATCAAGCTTTGACTTTTTATTTGCAGATTTTATTAAAGAAAAACACTAAAATAACACTTGTTTTTGAGAAGTTGATTTTCCTGACAGTGGTCGCAGTCAAACGTGAATAGTGCATGTTGTTTTCTCTGGTTTCTGTGTATCATAGTGCCACCTGCTGGTGTACTTAAAGAAATTGTCAGTATAATGGGGAAAAAGCAAACAGTGGGCATAGTATAAAAGTGGATTGTGAGAATCTAGAAAATTAAATAATGTACCCTATGCGAACCACATAAAGTTACTTTATCTAATTTGAATTTCACTTTTTAAAATTTTATTTTGAAATGCAGTAAAATTGTTGATCCAAGACCTGGAAAACTTTTGTAACAGCAAAAGTTTCTAATGAGGAGTTGACTTTAGGTATAATAATTGCTTTTAATTCAACTTTTTGTTTGAAATTTTTATAAATTTTTTTATACATCTCAGGTTTTAAAGAATATTTGAACGCAATTTGTGTGATGCACACTCATCAATAATAAACGTGCCTTTAATCAGTTTTCCATTATATTTCCTGAGACTGTCAGTGAATGATCACTGCATGCTATAGTCAGAGTAGCTCATAATACAGACCTCTCTCTTCCTCTCTCACATTCTCTTTCTAACCTCTTTTATTCGTGAAGACCACATAAACAATTAACAGAAATGTAAAACTGCATTTAAAATAAAAATAATTAGAATGGAACTATCAGTGCCAGCTTACAAAAGGCTTCTAATTTAACTCTAGAGTGTTTGTATAGGGAGAGGCCAGAAGTGACAGATCCCTGCTTGGAAAGTTTGTTTTAGTAAATAAGTGAAACAAAAGTTTTAGCACTATGCATTAACTCTCAGTAATTTGCTCTTCGAAATGTCTTTTGGATATTTTGCGTAACAGTTTACTGTTCTTTTTCTGGGGCAGAAAAACAAAGTAGGGGAGAAATGGCAAAGCCCACTCTGAAGGCGAAATTGTATAATAGACTAAGTTTATATAAAGTCACATTTCTGACTATTTGTCAGAAGGGAGTCTAGAAATGCTCATGTCTTTACACTATGCTCTAGCTACACAGTGCCTGCCATTAAAACATTTACTGCTTGGAATATTTCCTGTCTCCCTTGATGCAGTCATCCAGGTACCCACCCTGGACTGAAGACCACAGTACCTCTCTCTGCCTTCCTTCTACTACGTGACTTGGATATTTCTTTTTTTACTTCATTTGTAATTCTCTTGGTTTAAATACTTTTTCTGTAAGTGACTTAAAAACTTCTTTAAGAATAGTCTGGGTACAAAGCATTCATACATTCAATTTTTTAAACAATCTGCTGTAGATGTTATTCTCTTGAAGACCTTTTATTGGGGAAAAATGATCAGTTTGACCATTGACTTAAAGAAGTCCTGGTTAAGGCCTTGTATGGTTGGTCCTTTTAAAAATTTTGTTTAAAATAAAAGGAGTAATATGCATCAGAGCATTTTATCCACCCAGTAGATTAGTGCCAAATTATGGGAAAGATGCGAGATCTTTGGGAACCTGGAGATTCATAATCTGTTTGTTGCTTTTTTTGCTCACTTAATCAGAGGTGACCTTACAGGAATTTAACAGTGAAGTTGCCAAGACAACTGTGATTGAAGTTTCTACTTGCCATTCAGACCACAAAAGAAAAAAATGAGCAATTTCTGACACTTTTGCAGGCTTTTCTAATGTAAAACAAATTTAATGTGATTTTTATAGCAAAAAAAATGAATGTTCCATATTGCTTATATGTTCTACTAAACTATAGAAAAACTGTAACTTGTTACCAAAACTATAGTTTATCACATACCCCTGTGGAGACATAGCTAGACACTCATTACTTAACCTATACAGAGAATACTTTATATTGGTTCAAAGTATTAATATTCTTTTGAGGAGAAAATTCATATTGTTCTGTGTTGCTTTATAATTAAATGATGGTCAATGCTGACCATCTGCTTGAATGAGCAACAGAAAAATTGTCTAATTCCATTCGATGCTAATTTCTTAAAAATTTGAGTTGACATAACATTGAGGAAATCCACTTTTATTTCCTGAAACAAATTGTCTCTTTATAAGTTTGCTAAAAGTGCTTTTCCTATCTCTAAAGAACTGTTTTAACATGCAGTTTCAGTCTGAATAGAAAAACTGCAACTCAAACCATCATGATTAAAATTCTTAATTTAGACTTGGGGACTGCCTGGTCCTTGACACCCTGCAGTGTTGGACCTCTTAGTAAATAAACCACTCTTGAAAACTACATTAGGCAACTTGAAGAAGCATGAATTACTAAAAGCTAGTGTGATGAGATTTAGTAAAAATGGATACTAATTTGGTAGAAAGTGCCAGCTTATATTATAGATTATTGCTGCTAAGAAGCTAATGACACATTTTCTGCTAGTGTGTTATTAATGTTCATTCTGATTAAATGAGGTTAGTCAGAATGTTCAAAACTGATTCAAAGACAAAGACAGGACTGTTATTTATGTAAATACAACAGTGCCTATGGTAGTGGTAAATGTGAATGCCCAGTACATGCCATAACATTCAAATTTCATAAATTAGAATCATGGGAAATACAGTAAGTAGCATTTATTTCTAGATTCTCTATTATGTTCTATTGTTATATATGTCTGTTTTTGTACTAATACCATGCTGCTTTGGTTACTGTTATCTTTTTATATATTTTAAAGTCAGATAGTGTGATATCTCCAGCTTTATTCTTTTTCCTTGAGATTATTTTGGCTCTTTGGGGTATTTTATGATTTGCTTGGGGCATACTGTTCTTGAATCTGAACGTTATCTGCCAGGAAATCTAGAAATTTCTTTTCCAATATTTATTTGAATATTGCTCCTCCCAGATTTTACATTCTTTCTCTAGAATTCCTATTCATTATGTAATAGACCTTCTCATTTTATACTGTCCCTTAAATTTTCTAGCTTATTTAACATTTCTTTATTTCTTTGTACTTTGTTGTAAATTGTTCCTATGGATATTAAGATGATGTTTCAAATTATTTCTTCAGTTATATCTGTTTATGCTATCTGCAGAGTTTTTCATCTCACTTATTTTATTTTCATTTTTATATTTTCAAGTTTGTTCTTTTTCAAACGTACATGTTCTTTACTTTAGTGCCTGTTCTTTTCTTACACCTTCAAGTTTTTCTTTTAGTCTTTATTTATTTCATAGTTTACTTTGAATAAAATTTACATTAGCTCAAGCCCTTTGGCTGCTGAGTTTTTAGTCTGTTGGTTTTGCACTCTTGCTCATGGTGGATTTCTTACTCGTGATTTGTCATTTTTAGTCATGACCTTTATTTTCAGTAGTGACGGTGATTGTGCAGCTGTGTGATTCCCAGGTACTTAGCACTGTGAGTAGGTCCCTCCGGTTGTCAAAAGAGCATGACTATGACTCTCACAGGAATAGTTTTTATGGTTATTTCTTAGAGTGAAAAATACCTCTTTTCTGGAAAAAGTATCAAGGGAAGACTTTGTGTGTTTTTTTCACCAACCTAGGCAAAGATAGGCTTTTTCTTGTTTTGTTTTTTTCTTTTTTTGTCATCTTTCTTTTTATCTGTTAGCAGATACTTTTTCTCTAAGTCTTTTAGGGAGAGTGCAGGCTTTAGAAGATGACATACTAACAGAACTGTCTAGAATCCAACTGTTGGCACTGTATGGTTCCATGCTTCTGTCTCCTGTACATTAAATGTGCTACTAAAACCCAGGACGCTAACTATCGCTAAGCCAGACATTCGCTCTACCACACCAGTAACCCAGGTGTAGCGTAGATTCACCAACATATTTACCCCATTTTTCCCTGATATCTGAAAATTTCCCTTTTTCTTTTTTTCTTTTTCTTTCCCTTTTCTTTGTGGTTTCTTTTGTGTGTGTATGTGAGCTCAGTTGTACATTTAAAAACTTTATTTTATACATCTTTCCTATTTGTGACAGAACATTTTCTCTATTATAAAAGTATCATTTTTCTAGAGCTGAAAGTGTTAAAATTGTATGTTTATGGTAATTTTAATGTATAGACCTATTTATATGTGTGTATATAAAAATCTATATGTCTTTTTCCAAAAGGAATCCTTATTTTTTTCTTTAAAGGTCAATATTCAACATTAGATAATATCCTATAAATTATACTCGTGTAACTACATTTTTATAAGATACATTTTAGTCTATGTGTACTTACATAATATATGGTCAGAAGCGAAGCTCAAAATGTTTTTCAATGTAAGCCAAGTGTCACAGTACCATTTATTAAATAACACTTTTTCCTACTCATTTTAAAAACATTTTCATCAAAAACTAAATGCTCACAATGATATTTGTATAAATGACCTTGAAATTATTAGTAGAAATTGATGAATTATTATAAATATGAAATGTTAATAACTACTTTATTAGAAAAAACTCCATTATCGTGTTTTCAGGTTAAAATCTTGCCTTCTCTGTTTTATGTTTCAAAGTATTACAAGTGACCTTTAACAAGTGCTAGGCTTTGATTTGAATATGTTGATGAAATCACTTGGTCTGAAAGATGTTTGATAGAAAAATGAAACCTTAAACTACCGACTATGTTTGAACAGATGATGTTTTTCTGTCTAATGCATCAATATTCATTAAACAGAAGTATGTGCCCAAAGTTCAGGTATGAATAAAAATGAAAAGGATTATCTGAATGCTTTCACGTTAATCTCTATTTGGTCATCGCTGCTCAACATCATTATGATTTGTACCTTGTTCTTAAGTAAAAAGAAGCAATTAAAATATTACAAAGCCCCCATGAACTCTAAAGAACTTTTGTTCTCATTACTAGTCATTTTTAAACTAGAATTTTGTAGTTAGCTTTACAAACTTGCGTAATTGACTAATCCTAGGAACTTGTTCTCCTCTTTTCTATTTTCATCATTTCCATTTCCCTAATTTTTCTCTTTAAATTACAAATATAAAGTGCAAATAGAGCAGATACTAAAGGGAATAACTTAAGAATACAAAAACAAAATCCTTTGATATTTTCCTTTTCACTATCTCTATTACAATAAGCTGAATTTTATATATGGTATATTTTTCTCTCACATATGTCATATATAAAACATGAACAGTATTTTCTCCTGTGTATGTACCATGCACGTTTCTACCTACCATGACGCACACATGGACCTTTTAGATTTATGGTATATTATCAGTCTTTCTCAGTCTCTCTACCTCCCTCCCCTGGACCCACTCTTATCTCCCTTATTCTTTTCTTTTCCCTCACCCTCTCCAGTCTATTTAATCCCTTGAAAGTATATGGAGTTAAAGGAAGACAAGTACGATGCATGTTTATTTCACCATGTATTAACTAGTCAATACATAGGCTTATTAAGAGGGACTGTATTTTAGAAAACATTGTCACGTGTTTTTATATTTTGTAAATATTATCAACACTTTAACTATTAATCATGTGTAACTTCTGAATCAGGTTTTCAATTTTTCATTAGAAAAATAATGATCATATTTTTTATAACATGTGATGTACTTAAAAATAATCTTACTTCATAGGATGAAATAATTAGAAGATTCTAGGCGGATCTGTTTTTACAGATCCTTACCTGATTTTGACCAAACTCAGTTTTTAATGTTCACTTATCTGTAGTATCTTAATAATATCAATGTCATTGATTTCATTTATTTTATGCATCTAAATATGTTGTCACAAACATTTTCAGGTCAGCTGTTTCACTCAGATTGATTATTTATCATCATTTAAAATTCAGAATTTAGCTAACCTAGTTTTTCAAAAATTCTGTCAAAGCACTTTGTTTACCACCTACATGTTCTCTGAGAAGTGTGAGAAGAACAGCTTTAGCCCCAGAGATAGTTCCTTTCTGCAGTACACAACATGGTGATTTTCATTTGCAGAATCAATGTAGTATAAGGCAGGTGTCTCAGTAAGAGAAATTCTAATTTTATTTACCCTTTATTGAATCCTTCAGTTTTTCTTAATTAAAATTCCAGGCTCCTGTCAAAAGTAATGTAATTATATTTGTTTTATTCAGAGCTTTATTACCTATACAGTAATTAATCCTATACACACACACACATGCACACATATGTACACATACATATATTCATACATACACGTATACATGCATATTTCATTGCTATATGGGACATAAGGAAGCATTCTCCTATAAATTGTCTTGAATCAGTTCTCTCCATTTTCCCCAGCAAAGACAGCATATTTGACTTGCTCAGCATGACACTTAAGAATTAAACTTGAGTTCATTGCTACATTTAGTTGCACAGTAATTGTCAGTTTCCACGCTGAACGAACTCTAGTACTTGATCAAAGTGTATTTGGGGATATTATGATTTTCAAATTAAATTTTCATCAGAATATTTGAATATTTCTGTTCTTGTAACACTGTAAGAAATAGGAACGTGTTTTTCAAACAACATAAAGGTAAATGACAACTTTACAAACAATAATCTCTCCAACAATGTTGTGAAAATATGGGAAAGAGATGAGCAGATGACTTGGAGAACAGTAAAATTATAACAATTTAAATAACATGATAGAATAACAATGTATTTTAAAGTACATTGTACAGTATGGCACAAAGTAGATGTTCAATAAACATTAACTGAATCTGATTTTGAATTCAGAAAGAACTATCTTTTTATAAAAGAAACAATTTTATTTTCACTAAAGAGTAGTACACTAAACAGTTCTACATTCTTAATTACTAGCTAATCAAAAGAGTACTAGATTCCCATGCCTACATGCCAGCAAGAGTCTTCAGCACGAAATAATGTCCTCCAGTCACTGGGATTTTTCAATACATTTAGTTATACTGCCATTTATTTCTCGCACATCCATCAAACCATTCATTTTTTTTCCTGTTTGAATCATAAATCGAGTAATATTCAGCCATCATTTCCTTAGTGATTCAGAATAACAAGGATTTATGAAAGCTTAATTTCTTAGATCCCCAGTTTCTTGATGGAAGAAACAAAAATTTATAAACACTTCATCTGCCCATGACATTTATGAAATTTAGGTAGGAGAAAAGAAGACAGCATAAATTCAACTTTGAAACATAGTAGTTAAAAAATAAACAGGGATAGGCAGAAATTGTATAAACAATTTATCTTAGCAGAGATAGTCTTAAAGCAGAACATGGGATGAATCTGTCTTCTAAAAGCCTTCTAATTCTGCATTGTGATCTGTGGTAAGTTTTGTTTACCTTCACTTTTATGAAATTGTTTTACCAAATTTGTGGATTATAAAGACGTGAGTGAGTGTTCCTTAAACAACCCTGAGAGGCTGAAGTTTTTAGTCACCATAGTCCAAGGCACCTCAAAACACAAAACAAAACACTTTTGATCTCCATCAGAGGAAATAAAACACCTTTCTTCTTCTCACTTTGCACCCGTTTGCCTTGTCTCCCTTCTGCAATCCCTACCTTAGATTATCTCGTGTCATGAACTAAGCCATAGCCAGATGATTATAATTAAATAATCTCATTGCAGTAACTAAGAAAGCATTCTGTTTCTTTCATCTTTAGAGATGCCTAAATGAAAAAAGGTGGCAGACTCACTCAGCACAATGTCAATTAATTTGCAATGTTCTGTATTTATTTCTTGTTATACCATATGATATCCTTGTGTCACCCAGTAAGACTACTAAGGAGCTAATCATTTTTTTTTCTTTTCTTTACATCATGAGTATAAGGAATGAAAATCTGACTTCTTATTCAAGTGCAATAGCAAACGTTTATCTTGTGAAAGATTTACTCAGTCTAAAATGTACTTCTATGCATTATCTATTACTGTGGTCTAAGAAAATTCAGAGCAAAGAGATTTCCAAGCAAATAAACTCAGACACAGTGGTATATTGTTTGGATAAGACTGGATTTAGTTAAGCGAGATGAATGATGAATCTACCCATGAGGTATAATACATCAGGGAGATAGCCCTTATGGGTTAGCACTGTTTCTAAGTCAATGTCTTACCTTGACATTTATTTGCCATAAGTTACAAGTTTACCCTTTAGACAGCATTAAGAGAGCATTCATCTTCAGCAAGGTTGGAAACCATAGACATTATCTCTTCCTTGGGCAATAAAGAAACTTGATTTCTGTATATAAAAGAATTTAAGCAAGAGTGATCTGCATAATATGTATATTTATTGTTGTTTTCACAATCAATAAAGAGCCCAACATGGCATGCATGACTGATATGTGCCTCAAATAATGTCTGCTTCCAGTGTGACAGAGTCCCTTTTCAAACCATATGGCTGAGTAATCTTTTCCTTAAAAAACTACTTTGAGTAAAATTCATCATCTTTTCAAAAGTTATGAGTTTTGGGAATACAACATTTTATTGCCACTTAAGCTAACTGAATAAATTAATTTAGATTCATTTTTACTTTCTTATCCTAATGGAAGCCCCATCTTTATTCCTTTGTCTTTATATTATATATGTGTCCATATGTGTGTGTATGAATTATCCAAAACTTATAATCAGTTCAAAGTAATTTGAATTGCAAGTTGATGGAAATAACAATTATTAGCATCAATTGAACACATTATTGAATGGGGTTAAGTTATTCAGCATTTCCAGTCCATTGCTCTGCAAGGAATAATGCCCATATCATTCATGTACTATAGTACAGTACTAATACAGGATTATAGCAAGATGTAGTTGAAAAGATCATCACACCATTGAGAATCAGCTTTCTTTCCTTGTTTTCTCTTTGAAGCTATGTGACAAACAAAAAGTCTACATATGAAGATACATAGATGAAATACAGAACTGACTTAAACAAATCTCAATATCTGTACAGATTTTCCTTATACAATAGAGGACAGTATTATGTAGCTTGCTAAGGTTTTAAATGGCTTAGATTACTATACCAGCTTCGCCACTTACTGAACGACCTTTGGTAAGAATTTAACCCGTGTCTCAGTTTCGCAGTCTATAAACTAGTGCCTACCTCACCAGGTTAATGTGAAAATAAAATGAGATAATACATATAAAACACATAGACTAAACATAAACAAAGGTTAAGAGCTTTGCAATAGTAATTGCTAACATTTATTGAAAGTTTATTACATGCTATTATATTACTATTATCTCCATATTGCAGTTAAAATAACCCAAAACACTAAAGATAAAATCAATTGTCCATCATTATATAGCTACTTAGGTATAAACCTTGGGTTTATATCCAGACAGTTTAACTACAGAATCTATGTCCATTCTGAATATACACTGCTTCTGAATGCACAAAAAAAAAGTAGAAAAAAATTAGAAAACATAAATTAAAAAAATAAAAAGGGTATTTAATTCTATATATAACCCAGAGATAATTAGATTTGAATATTATTTCTTAATAGTCTTTTTTCTGAGGTTATATATTTTTCTTTTTCTTTAATTATACTTTAAGTGCTGGGGCACATGTGCAGAACGTGCAGGTTTGTTACATAGGTATACACATGCCCTGGTGGTTTGCTGCACCCATCAACCCATCATCTACATTAGGTATTTCTCCTAATGCTATTTCTCCCCTAGCACGCCACCCCCTGACAGGTCCCGGTGTGTGGTGTTCCCTTCCCTGTGTCTATGTGTTCTCGTTGTTCAACCCCCACTTAAGAGTGAGAACATGTGTTTGGTTTTCTGTTCCTGTGGTAGTTTCCCAAGAAACTACCAGCTTCATCCATGACATAAACTCATCTTTTTATGGCTACATAGAATTCCATGGTGTATATGTGCCACATTTTCTTTATCCAGTCTATCATTGATGGGCATCTGGGTTGGTTCCAAATGTTTGCTATTGTGAATAGTACTGCAATAAACATACTTGTGCATGTGTCTTTATAGTAGAATGATATAGGATTTTTTCTGGAGTTATATATATATATATATATATACATATATATATATATATTTCTCAAAATGTGATCTTTTTTTGAAACTCGGAGTATTTAAAAAAAATCAATTCTTTGCTTGATTTAAAAGGAAATATAGTGAATGAATCAAGCTAACAAATAACAAGTGGTGAAGACTTCTGCATATTCTCTTTTGCCATCTTAGTTTGAAGTGGAATTTTCTTCTTATTTATCTGGAAGTTTTCAAATTGAGCAACAATTTTCATTATTATCTAAGTGATTATAAATGACCTCTAGAAACATACTGAATATTGCAGCTCAAGGTGCCAAAATAAAACAAAAGCAAAAGTAAGCAAATAAGCCTTCGGATAGGGTAGAATTTTAAAGTCTTAAATCATCAAAAATGCACGCCAAAATGAGCCACATGTTTAGCTCTTATATAAAATACTCTGTATACCCAGGTCCAGAATAATTTTAAAAATGAGAAATTAAGAAAATTTTAATCATAAAATTACAAAAGCAATAAAAATTTAAATTCTTAGTATATTTGTCAGAGACATGAATGGATAATAAAACTGAATGGCCTTTAAATAAAAAGATAAAGTATGGACTCTGTTAATTAACAAAATAATAAATGCAGATAGCAAATATAAATATGAAAACTGAGTATATTAGCAATTAAACTGCAGATTAAAATATTATCCTAGCAGATTAGTAAAGCATATGTATTTACACTTTTGTTACTAACAATGAGAATGCTCGACAATTGTGAATTTTACACCACCAAGGCTAGTGTAAGATGATATATACAAAAGCATCAGTCAGATTTTAAGGGTGTCTTCCAAGCCAACTGCTCTATCTCTGCCTTCTACAAACAACTGAATGTATCCAGGACAATCCCACCCATTCATAAGTGTGGGCCACTGGGGGCCATGTTTGTACTTCTGGAACTCACCAAAAAGTCATAGCCAATAAGAATATTCCCATGGCCTGGAGCAGTGGCTCACACCTGTAATCCCGGCACTTTGGGAGCCTGAGGTGGGTGGATCATTTGAGGTCAGGAGTTCAAGACCAGCCTGGCCAACATGGTGAAACTCTGTCTCTATGAAAAACACAAAATTTAGCCAGGTGTGGTGGCAGGCACCAGTAATTCCAGCTACTTGGGAGGCTAAGGCAGAAGAATCTGTTGAACCCAGGAGACGGAGATGCCAGTGAGCCAAGATCACCCCATTGCTCCAGCAGAAAGAAAGAGAGAAAGAGAGAGAGGGAGGGAGGGAGGGAGGAAGAGAAAGAAAGCAAGTGAGAGAGACAGAGATAGAGAGAGAGAATGTGGATGAGAAGCTACAAGGTAGTCTCTTTGCCTCCCTGAAAGTTTAAGGCCTGAGAGTTTTGCTGTGACAGAGTCAGAGAGGTGTGCCTCAGTTTCTATTCAGTCTCCATGGCCCGACTTGCTTCTCTTCTGTGGGTGCCAAGAAACTCCTCTGTCTCCTGATAATAAACAATTCTTTTTCGCTTGATTTATTCCTGATATTTTACATCAAAATCACAATATAATTAATTATTTGAAAATGCCAGTTGGTAATGTTTTCAAGATGTTAAAAGTTTGTAAGACTTAAGCTTAGTAATTCCACTTCTAAGAATCTATCTTAAAGGGGTACATTCAAAATAATCCTATGGATATATTATATAGTAGAAGACTATAATAGAAACATTTATGTACTGGCTTTACCTCATTTTAACAGAACAGGTATTTAATTTTTAAAAATCATTATGGAAGAAATTCTAAGATTGCAGTTTAAACATTTTTAGATAGCATGGTAAATTACTGGGAAAATTTTGTATTGTTTGCTAGGCAGGATTTGTGGTACTTCATAAAGTATCTTCAGTATACTTCGTGAAGTGTATTTTTAAGATACTTTACCAACATATTCCAATGACCCTATGTAACAATAGTAAAATTATTAAGAGAAATTTTCAAATTCTATTTTCTATAAATATCATTTAGCATAATTTTTAACATATATAATACCCAATAAACAGTTTTATTTAATTTTCTTAACAGAAACTCCTTATAGACATACTGAAAAACCACTTTTTGTATATGTAAAGTCTGAAAATTATCAGTATTCCGCAAGAGTACAACAACGCTTTTGATTACTTGAAACTTCTTCTCATTAGAGAACATTAATAGAGCTTCAAAGATACAGAATTCAGAATGAAAAAATTTGTCACTTTTAGAATAAATATTTTCATTCCATATCTAATGATTTGGGCAAGCTTTTACATATTTTCCTCCAAAATAGCCACTTATTGACAAAGTGTTCAATTTTTTGAAAATGTGTTATCAATATGAATATTAAATTTGACACAAAGCAACCAATTCCAAGTTACTCTGAAACATTCCATAGTACAAAATAAGTGTCTACTCACATCAATAATATCTATTCCTGTTGGGTTACTTCTATTTGGCATATTACCTTAGTATACATTAGGTAAATAGTATTTTGTTTACTCATTACGTACATAAATAATGATCATCGTAAAATTTTGATGCTGATATTTGTGTTTGAAATAGTTGTTTGCAGCATAAAATTTTTTCATTCTAATGTAAAGTAAATATATTTCATGTGAGAAGTTTGCATCTAGTTAGCAGCTACCATGGTTACCTCAGGTTTTGTGGCAGAACCACCAAGATTTCAGCCTCTGGCAGAGTCTAGCTTAGTGATGTTGGCAAAGTACGTAACTCACATAGATGTTGTGAGATTTGCATGACATAACTGTATAAATCCTGAGAATACTGTCAGCATCTAGTAACAGCTTACTAAGTGTTGGGTTCTTAAAGAGTAAATTGAAATCGAGGTAAAGATACAATTATCCATATCTTACTTGTATTTGAGTTTGGTGCAAAAGTGATTGCACCAACTTAATGCTACTATATTTTATCCAATTTTTTCCATTTATAATATAGTAAAACTTATATCGATTGTCACAGTTTTTAAAAGCTGTGCATTGTTGAGTATGAATCAGTAATTGACGTTTTCTCATATTTAGCCTTATATGCTTCTCTCAGTATAATCTTAAATGTTGTTTCTTAAAATTATGTATAATAGTATGCATGTCTTTTGTTTCATGTTGTTTTGCAGATTTAATGAGAAGTTATGAAATAAGAAAAATATTTCATATTTATACATTTGCAATTTTGTTAGCAGCAAAAAGATACCTACTATTTTTCAATTCATTGTGGCATTATTTTTTTTTGAGGGACTCGTTTTCAAAGTTGTTGATTCCTCTTTAAAAGATCTAAACTACTGAAGTTGTCAAATAAGGTTTCAGATTTCTCCCTTCCCCTCAATCTATACCCAAGAATCAGCTCCCTTCTCTGCCATGGATTATGTTTGGGTGAAAAAGGAAGACAGTTCAGATTGATAAAGCAATACTCCTGGGAAAAAACCATTAACATGTATAAAGGGATTTCCTTGCAATATAAATACTAGCACGCACCCTCCTGGTGCCTCAGAGCCTTCCTGATGTATATATGCAGGTAGTGAGAATTGAATCGGCCTTTTGAGACAGTAATATAATAAAACTCTGATTTGGGGAGCAGCTGTTCTTCTTATTTTTCTACTCTCCTGTGGGAATGAGTTGCCAATCTTTTACTTCGGCTGATACCTTTATACCTCTGAATTCTGATGCCTCTGCAACTCTGCCTCTGATAATGCATCACAGTGCTGCCGAGTGTCTACCCGTCTCCAACCATGCCACCAATGTGATGCCTACAGGTACTGACTGCTTTGACAGTTTACATATGGCCGGGCCTAAAGATTTCGGAATGAATGCTTTGAATCTTGATAGTTAATAACCTCTTTGCTTCTTTCATTTGACCCCACCAATTTAATTTGTCTTAAGCGAAATAGTAAGCATACCTAAAAAGCCAACATGCCAAAGAATTTTTTAAAGAAATATTATTAAGTATAGTAATTTAAATCGTTGTTGGCTTTGTTGTAATGAAGAAAATCTGTTTTCCACATAAGAAAAGTGAACTTGGACATTTCAAATCTGAAAACCATTTTAATTGAAATATTAATAGAATAAGAAGCAAATGAAATGAATATTATAAAATAACGTAATATTTAAAAGGTGTTATTTCTTTATCTTAAGGATTTATTTGGCTGTTAGATTACATTTACTACTACCTAAAGACAACTATAAACCTTATATTAAGCACAACAGAATAATCCGAATATCAACAACAATGGATTTCATGGAATAAAATAATTGAGTTTTAATAAACATATTTTTAGTATAAGACACAGAAATTATAGCCACAAATAACCTGACATTTAAAGTCCATTTATTAAGGTAAATATTCTCAATTGCGTTCTGAAGAGGCTGCTTCATTTCTAAACAAGTTTTAACATTGGTTTTAACTTTTTAAAAAGTTATGTGACTTTTTAAAAGTTTTAACTTTTTAAAAAGTTATGTAACCAAGTCACATAGCTTTTTAAAATTAAAATTAAAATTGAGAATTCAAAAATGTTGTTTTAATACAATCAGCCATATACGTATGTTTTTACCAACGTGTTCATTCTTTATGCAGTCACAAAGTGTTTTAAAGTTGATTTACAAATAAAGACTCGAATAAATTTTTTCCATTAAACAATAATATAATTGCTGAATGCTTTGAATCTTGATAGTTAATAATCTCTTTGCTTCTTTCATTTTACCCCTCCAATTTAATTTGTCTTAAGTGAAACAAACTTTCCATTTGTTTCAAATGCAATCTGTCTCATATTTAGGAATATAATAAAATTATGCACATTTATAAACCAAGTTTGAGTTGATACTTTTATATCCTGATTTAAAGGATTTAAGCTCTATCTTTTCTTATAATTAAGCTCTTTCCAAATATATGTGCAAGTTTGGCATCAATCTTCTGCTGAATTTTAAAGAATCTAGAGAACAGATATTTGGACTTTGGTAAAATCATTTAATGTAGAGATTTTTCAGTATTATCTTTTAAATTAAATTATGAGAATCCAGATTGGTCCAAATCCACCAGATTCCCATAATTTAATTTAAAAGGTAATACTGGAAGTATCCTCCAACATAATTTTTGTGAAAAATAATAAAGGATTTTTTATCAAAAATATATGCTATAAATAAATCTAAGCAATTACCACATATCTAATCATGTATTTTAAACAGTATGTCATTCTACAGATAGAGAATAATGAGGATAATAGATTATTTCTGTGTTTGAAGATAATTTGGCCAGCATGAAAATAAAATTCAAAATTGAGGTAATAATCTAGTAAAATCTAATTTTATGCTCAAAATACCATTTATTTATTTAAAAATAAGTGACAATGTATTTAGTAAATTAGCCTATCCTGTATTTAACTTCCTAAAATCTGAATAGCAAAAATTATTTAAGCCTTAAAAAAATTATTATTAATAAAAGTGACCTACAAATGTTTTAGATGATAATAGCATTGATTTATAATATTTTAATGAAATTATAATCATCTATAAAAATATCTAAGGAACTGTAATAGAAATACTGGCTTCAATGGGAACACTTGAGTAGTAAACATGTTTAATGATAATTTGTTTAATATTAGAATGCATAGTAAGATTTTCATATGTAATCATTATATTGCAAAATAACTTTAGTTCTTTTGACTTATTAGTTATAAAATAAAAAATCTACATAGATATTTAAAAATTAAAGATTATTCTCTATTTTAAAATAATATATTTTACTTTATGAAGAGAAGGCATGTGTTTAATTACTACATTATATATGGGTATTCTCAAAGGAGTTTAACTCTGTACTTTATAACCTCTCATTTATTCAAGAAAATAGTTATATTTATGAAAATTAACCAATATATTCAGAATATAAAAGAAGAAATTGAGAAAATAAAATATATAAGGAAATACTGACCAGTGGTTTTATTGTCAATATTTTATGCTCCCTGTCAACTTGATGATTTTTGTTTAAAACTTGATAAAAGTCTAATAATTCCCATTTACTTTCAAAATACACATTGATTCCACGAAGCATATAGCCATTTATAAACAGTGATGTTTATATACGGCTTTATGGATGTTAAGTCACTCAATCATTGAACTTATTTTTTGACTGGCTTTATCATTAGAATGGTTGTATCAATTGTACATATATACAAAATTTACAATCTCATAGTTTCAACATCAAAGTAAATAGATGATATATTGTCACAGGTTTTTAATATCACTGAATGTGGTGAGATTTTTACGACTATATCTAAAAGGCAAACTGCTCTGCCATTTCCACTTTGATGAAACAAATTTGTTAGAGAAATAAGCAAAAATACATTGTTCAAGAGTTAATTTCTGTATTCATTCATACAGACTGCTTTATAATACCATGAGACACAAGAATTTTAAGAGACTATTCTTCTAGTCAAGGAGTTGCAATGTCTGCATTGAACAGAACCCACAAGAATTCTGCAACTCCCAAAGAGCCAAGGTCCAAATTGATCAGTCACGCCTTCACGGAGCACTGGTAGCGATAGCACAGAGCACAGGATAATTAATGAAGTCCGTTTTGATGCCTTATTATCTCGTTACTTGAGACAAACTTTGATCCTCTCATTTTAACCTGCTCATCAGAGAACTTCCACCAAATGAAAAAAAAATCATGGGCATATAACTTTAAGAACCACATAAATGTGTACTTTTGAGATAAAATGAATGTGTCTTGAATCCTCATACATTTTCTTACCAGTCCCATCTATTTTGTCTTTGATCCAAACTCCTGAACGTGTGCGCACACATTTCTCGCTGACAACGTTGGGAAACACAGCAACGGGACTTCATTATTCTGTTCCTTCCTGCCATTATGGAAACCAGCCATCAACCTATGGAGTGATGGCAGGTAAGAAAAGTTGTCTTTTACATGTTATTGAATTTGGGGACACTTAGATGTATTTTCTGGGCCTGAAAGAATTGTGATCAGAGTGAGAAATGAAATTCGGATTTCTTAACTTTGAATATTATTGTTAAAAATTACCTCTTCTTGTTTCATGCTCTGTAACATCTTCACAGACCATAGGGATTATATCTAATTTCCCTACACACATAACCCTGAACTACTGTGCTTCTTAACCCTTGCGATTGCTTTGTATGGTTTTTACTCAAATTCACTATTGTCAAACTGTTAGTTGTAACTTGATGCGATTGGTAGGCTTACCTGCACACACACACAAAAATAGTAGCTACTAGCCTCATGTGGCTATTTAAATGAAATAAGATTTCAAATTTGGTTTCTCAGTTGCACTAGCTACATTTCAAGTGCTCAGTAACCACATGTGGCTAGCAACTACCATATCAGACAGCACAGGTTTACAGAACACCCGCTTCATTATTATATTTCTTCTGACATTTGGTCCATAAAGATAAATAAGACATTGATTGAAGCTAAGAGTGATTGGCAGGGGCTTTAGTGATAGCTGTTTCAGGCTTTAGCAGCCCTTTCTGAATTGCTTCTGAGTGAGTCTTAACTGAGATTGAAATCATTGAAGTTACATACTTTTCTCCTATAGATAAGCGAAGTATGACTGTATCAAGTATAGCTACCTGTTTATTGATCCTTATATGAAGGCACACACACGTTTTAGCACAGTTTTTGAGGAATGGGCAGATCTGGCTTATGAGATCTATTCACCAAAAATTCTTGCTTAATTTCATGGCATTGCCACATAAAAGATTTTAATCATTTTAAAAAGTGCACAGTTTTATTATGCACAGGATTTTCACTTTTTTTTTTAAAGAAATTATTTTTAAAGAAATTATTTGATATTTTACACGTTTTACTACAGCAAGGAAAGAAATCTTATTGATGACAAACTAAAACTGTGATAAAATGTGTGTGTATGAGCCTGTGTGCATGGTATGGGTGTGTATGTGTGTGATACTGAGGGAGAAACTGTGGATAAAGGAATCACCTATTAGTGAAATCTTTTCTAATTGACTTGTGTTTTTCTCATCATCCAGATAAGCAGTAAAGAAACAAACAACCATATATTGATTTATTCCTATAATTTTGAAGTAAAATGGAGCAAATAGTTCAATTTTAATTACATTGTTTAATTTTCGATGTCTCAAAATTTATTCATTTAAGACTAAATAAAACTTTAAAATAATAATTCAGAAAAATGTTAGCCTCTCCTACATTCTATCAATCCCTTACTGATTCTGAATAAACCAGTATACTCACATTTATGGTTAAATGAGGACTGGTGTTCTTAACGATGACCTGTAAATTCCGATGTCTTTTTTTATTTTAATCATTAAGAAATAAAGCCATATTTTTTTTCCTCCCAGAAAATTATCTGTGATCAACATGTTTAATTAGCATTCATAGTTAATGAGAATAGGCCTCATCAATGATGAACTACTTTCATTATAAAATAGTAAAATATGTGCATTTAGCTACTGGAGGTGAGGGTAGAATGATTTCTGTGGCCTTTACCACATTTTGATTATGAGACAGGAAATAACAAACACATGCTGCTGTTTCCTGGAGGAAAGACCTTCGAGGAGCTCCCAGAAACCAAAGTACATCTTTAGTTTCTCTCTTAACCCAACACAGGGGCAGTCTCTGCCAGTCCATTAAGGCTGGTACCAAGATTAAAACCAGTCACAGGCCAGCAGCCAATAATCTCTTCCCCAAATACCTTCTGATGATTTTTGCTATCACCTCCCACCCGGCCAAATCAGAGACGGCCACCGGTTGGGCCTCAGGAGTTTGCAGGCGGCCTCAGAATTCTCACACCCTTCCTGCTTCCAGGACGGGAGCCATGGTGCCAATGTTCACACTGAGCGTGTTGGCAGCTCATGTCTTTTTGATACATGTTTCCCCAAGCAGGAACGCAGCAAACCCTCTTCCATGAACCTCTTCCTCATTACAATTAAAATGAAAAGACCACCGGATGAGCCTTTCAAAATGATTCAAAATCCTGGCTTAGTGACAGCAAGAGCAAAAGTCTTACACCAAGGTGTAGAGGTATCATTGTTGTCTTAAAGTTAAATATATTTTGTGACTGAAAGAAAAACTCACCATGACAAGCACAGAGATATTTGAATATTTTTAGAAGGATTTTGTTAAAATGTGATATGCTTTAAGTGTCAGAATGTCTATATTTGGACATAATTTAGTATTAGCATTTGCTTCATGAGAGATTAAATCTTAGAGAATCTAAACTCTCCTGCTTTTATCTCCAGAAAAGCTGCACAAATTGACTTACAAAATACAGGAATTCAGACATAAGAGAGAAAAGGTATAAAGTACACAATAGAAGCCTGCTTACATCATTTGAATTTTCTAAGAAGTCTTAAGGCATTAATCAGATCAGCCACTTTCACACAATCCACAGAAGTGTCTTAACAACAATGACAGGGTGTCACATACTCTACATAAAAGTGAAGTTACAGGAAGAACTATATTTCTAAAAGATGTGAAATACTTTATTTTCATATGTTATTTCATTACCCATACTCTTGCTTACATTTAGTTTGAGTAGTTCATTAAATTAATAACCCACAGGAAAAGAAGAGATATAACTCATATTTTGTCAGGTTTGTAGGTAGAATTTTAATGATCAGATGAATTCACTGTACCTAATAGTCCAGATGCAAAGAAAATAGAACGGCTAATTGGGAGTAATGAATTATCCATGCCATTAATTAATTACTAAAATTGTTCAAGTGACTTAACGACTATGAGTTTCGATCTCTTCATATCTAAGCTGTGGTGGGTACTACAACTCTGCTGGAGTTGAGTAAGCAAATTTGTATCAGCTCAGCATGATTTCTCTTTTGATCTTCTCTTCAGATACTCTTGCAGCTAAATTCCTTCTGTCCCTTCACTCCTGAGAGTTTAGAGAATTCAGCACCTTACAGTACAAATAATAAAAAACGGAGAATTACAAATGCTGTTCAAAGTCTCTTTGAACAAAACAAAACAAACTTTGAAACAAAAGAAAACAAAATATCAACAAAAGGTTCTCAAAACTTTGACTCTTGGGTTTCTGAGATCGTTTCTGTTCTCCAGTATCTGAAGCAGAGTAAAATTCAGAAGACAAGCTCAGTGGGTGTTCACCATTTCCACTGTCTTGTGGAAACAGCAAATGAACCTCACTTTAATGAATGTGAAACCCACCATCTTCAGATGATATAATGACCAATCCAAGAAGTGGTGTGAAAGTCCTTGCTTTAAAAATTAATTTCGAGGGAAAAACAAAACAAAACTCTTGGGAATTAAACAAGCCCATGAGCATCCAATTCTTTTTGATGACAAGTGGATCTTAAAAGAAAAAATTGGTATGGCTGAAAATATTCTCACTGCCTGGGCTAATACAGAAGAAAACAGAAATCAGCCTGACAGTTGACAGGGGGAAGTAGTCTATTTTGGAGCTCATCTTTTCGTTCTTTGAAATTTAATTTTTTTTTTCTTAATTTACTTCTTTTCCTTGGTTCTTTGTTTTATTTGGCCCTAAATTGTTCTGATTGTAACAACTCTAAGAAAACGAGTAATTCTGAAGATCTTTTGCTTCTGCGTCATGAAAGGTCTTTGGTAGCAGTAACATCATGTATTATCTTTTTTTTTTTTTTTAAAGATGGTCTTTCACCATGATGGCCAGGCTGGTCTTGAACTCCTGACCTCAGGTGAGCCACCGCGCCCGGCACATAATGTATTTTCACTTCTGGACGAGGGATTGGAAACCCTTTCCTGTAAAGAACCAGACAGTAAACATCTCAACCTTTCTAGTCTTTGTTGCAACTTCTCAGCTCTGTCACTGTAGCAGGAAAGCAGTCACAGGCGGTATGTAAACAAATAGGCATGGCTGTATTCAAATTAAACTTAATTTACAAAAAACAGGCAATGGGCCCCTGTTGTTGTACGTGGATAGGATTTGCCAATGCAGAGAAATGAAAATATCACAGCGGAAGTTTATAATTTCCTTTGAATTTTCATGCATGAGGAACTAGGGGGAATATATAGAAATATCCGATACATGCTCCTGTGTCCCTCTGCTTCCCCTGTTTTTTGTTGTTTTTTTTTTTTTTTTTTTTTTTTTTTTTTTTTTTTTTTTTTTTATTAGGATATTTTTGCTGAAATATGGCGGTGGCCACGTGCGCCCATAACACCAACAATCACACCACCCCACCCCACGACT